>SNQJ01S0110668.1:4277-28962 GCA_010110895.2 Picea sitchensis
ACAAGTAGGTCCTTGTCTCATGTCCCCTAATAGAGAAATTTTCAGCCATTGAAGAAGGAAGAAAGAGCCTAGCCATAGCTACACTCTCATTTCTTCTTCTCCCTGAGCTAGCCGTACTTTCCAGAAATCAAGAAGGAGGAGACATCCCAGGGATAGGTTATCTACACCTAGGGCCATTTTTCTTCTAGGGTTTAGTGATAGAGCCTTGTTGTAGAAACACTCTCCCTCACTACACTCTCTTGTCTTGATTTATCTTTTATGCTAGCCATTTTTTCCAAGTTAACCTAAGGAAGGAGGAGAGAGCACGAGGCCTTGATTTAGCAACACCAAAGTGAGCCTCTCTCCCCTAGGGATTTGATTCTGGGGCCCTGCCATAGCAACACTTTAGAACTTTTCCTTCTAGTCCTTAGCTGTCCTCCTTAAAACCTTGTGTCCTCTATTAAATTGACTCCATTAGACCAAAGGCACTGATCTGAGACCTCCAACGTTGAAGTGAAAGAGATCAAACGACTCTCAAATTATTTTCTAAATTAAAATCTCAACTAACTTACTAACCCTAGTTGTTGACGTCTGGGATATGATTGGTGGAGTGTCATATCTCTTTATTGCTAATAATAAACATTGACTTCGTCAACATTTATTTCTATCTTGCTCATATACATTTATCAGATAGTCTTATGAAGTACTAACTCTTTGAAATATAGCTTGCATATATTAGTTTGTTGTTGCTTTGTTCCAGGCAGGTGTTCTTCATTGGGGATTTACTTTATTATTGGTTGTTTAGCCGGGACTATCTTTTGGGTGGTGACTTGTGAAAGGGGAATTTGTCCTTTTCCTTTATTCTTTTCCCTTTCAAAACCCCAAGTTACTGGGGACGTCTCCCCTGGGCCTAACCTCCCTAAAGAGAAATAACCTACCCATCGTGGTGACATTGGGTGGGATAGGTTCCTGTTACACCAGTTTGGCCTTCTACCTTATAGCCTTTACTCATAGCTACAAACTGTGCGATAACAAAGTCAAAACGAGAAACAAACATCCAAAATATTTCTCTAGCTTCCTAACCCATCATTGAAGAAGTGACCTCCAAAAAATCCTCAATGAGTTTCAATAGAGCTCGTATTTTAATGCATGGAATGACACAAACCACAGCAACAAATCCCAGTGCAAACTCTTTGAACAAATTCCCTAGACTTCAAGAATGCACTTCTAAATATTGTAATCTATCTAGATCTTGGCGAATAAAGTTTCGATGAATCACTCACAGACAAACTCTCTCTTCATCTAAAAATGGAGTTTTCCCATATGTCGACTCTTTTGGAACATCAACCAGGTTGAAAATTTCTTTGTTAACCTCATAGGCCTGTAAACTTGCTTCAAGATGAACCTGTGGCAAGTGTAAGGTACCATAAATAAACTCTTTCAAATCCTTCCATCATTATCTAAAGAAGAATATCCACCAAGAGCATTAGGTAGAGTGTTTCTCGATCCTGAACCTCATCATCGTTGTCAAAAAGACACCGCCACAACAATACAAAAATGTGAAGCTTTAGAGACTCAATTAGTGCCTTGAACATTCTTAATGAACTAACTTCGTCGCCTGGAATCCTAGGTCATGCTTGTGGGTACATTTGTAATATCTCCGAGGATGCAAAGCTCCAAGAATGTCCTTGACCAGCTTATACATATTTTTAGTTGTAATTGCAAAGTGTTCAAAACCTGTGCTGATATCATAACTTTCAACTCCATAATTATATATCGACTCCACAACAAAATGAGAGTCCTCCGGTCCATATCCAAGGAAATAAATCCTTTGAGTATTTCTCCTCAGGAATGTCTCTTTGTCTTAACAACTTCACTCCTAAACACTCAATGTAGAATTTGATGGTTCTCTCTAGGTTTCCAACTCAATAAACAACAAGAAGAAACCCGTGGTTATCTTTTTGCACTCATTCCAATTCCTTCTCAGGGTTGTCTTCTGCAATATACCATGTTATGTGACACAGTGGGTGTGCTACCCAATCTTTGAATTTGGACCAGAAAGTGTCCTTGAACTTGTATTTTTCCCAACTTGAGGAGATTCTCCTTTAACCCTAGAAGACGATGAAGCCTGATGAGATTTTTTTGGCTTTCTGGAAATAATCATAACCTGCATCCTAATGATTTTTCACGTTCCATCAAAGCACATGCCTTATCAATATCAATTTGATTATCGGGCCTTTGTGTATTTTCCTTTAGCAGTATGCTAAAGATTCTAGGAAATGAAGATTCTTTCTTGGGATATTTTCCCGAAATCCGGAGAGAAATTATTGTACTCCTGAATTTAAGTGATTATTTCTGTAGAATCCTAGTACCATAGGAGTTTTCTAGCATGCTGAATCCATTTCTGTATTCAAAAATGGATTTTGAACAACAAAAAATAGTGATTTTCTTAAATTTATATAGACTAAAAATACTATTTTGTAGAACAACTAACCAACACCTTTTCCTTTTTCCTTTATGCAGTTATTGGAGGCACACTGTATGTATTTTCTAGATCCATCATGCATCGTATGGAAACAAATCTAGATGCCTGAGCTACGTTGGAAGATAGTGATAGTTCTAGAAAAACCAGGTCTTGCAATGGGCAAGGACTCCTCTGTGGGCAACAATGGCCGACCACATGAAAATGTATAGAGCTTGCTAACGTGAATCTTTCTCTAACTGGTAAAGCTTATACCTGGGACCCTTCAAACTCTGTAATTTAATCCTCGATTGATTACTTTGAATGTTGATGAAGCCAATGCCATCCACGTGCATTAAACCACTAAAACAGTCATGCCATTTGTCAATCATACATGCATTTCGGGGGAGCTCTGTGGTTTTGAAAACCGTTGAGGGGGGCTTGAAATTACTCACAAGCTGCCATGTGTCATTGAAAAATGGTGGTATGCGTTATCTCCCCCATTAATGGATTTGACCTTTAACTCTAGATTTAATGCTTTTAATTTGGGTGCATAACCCAAAAAATGTCAAAATGGTGCAAGTCTTGGGGAAAAACTCATTATTTGACATTTTGGGTATTAAAAAAAAATGCCCATATCAACATGAATTTTATATTTTAATTATTATTTAAAATTAAGTCTTTAATAAAATATATATTAAACATGAATTTTATATTTTAATTATGATTTAAAATTAAGTATTTAATAAAAGATATATTAAAAATAATTATTATTATTTTGGTTGATGGGATTGGTACATAAGACACAAAGATTTCGTATTTGATTTTGGAAAAAGGTTTGTCTTGGGGTTTTAATTATGAAAAAAAGGATGGTGGATTAGGAAACTTGATTTAATGTGGAGGATAGAGATAAATTTAAAAGACTTATTTGATTGGAAGTTTTGAGGTGACATAAAATTAGCACGGTTCTCATAAATGTTGTGAAAAATTAAAAAATTTTGATGAAAATTTCTTATGTTACAACATCTTATATGGCTTGAAATAAGCACCGCAAGCATGGTATGAAAAGCAAAGTTAACTTAGCATCTATAACACCTCCCTTTCCAAATCTATGATTATGTGTAATTAATCGTGATTTATGGTTGCCATGCAATGGCATAAAAACATTGTAAATGTATTATTGTTTAATTATAAATGTCAACAGTTGATTGTGGGGGTGAAGCCTTAAAGTATTGCGCATGATACCGCTAGAGGAAAGAGTGAGGAAGCCTATAAGAGGGGGGCGGGGTTCATTATACCATGACAAGAAAACCAAAGCCTCTTTGTTGAGATATATGATTTGGAAATGTTCAGATTTTTATCGTAGCCCCGATTTCAAGGAAAATCAGTTAATGATGGAAGATTGGTGGTTGAACAACCAACCACCTCAATGAATGGAAACATGGAGGGATGCCTAAGGTGACAGAAAAATGTTAGCTAGAGGACAACAAGAAAGATCACCTTGGTCCCCCATGATTGACACATGAATTTCCTTCTTACAGGAGAAACAAAAGGACAATCGAGAACCTTCCCAAGTCATGCGTGCAAGAAAGGAACACGAGGATAGATAGAAAGATATATAGAGGTCAGGGATTTGGCTAAGAGAGAGAACTCGAGGGAGTTCGAATGGGGAGAAGAAAGGATTGATCGTGTAAAAACAAATTAAAGGAAAATAACTTGAGCTCTGGAATTTGGTTGGAGAGTCCATATACCCAACCTAAGCTGAGAAGGTTGTGAGCTTGATACTGGGAAGTCATCTGACAAACCTTGTTGAGGCCTGAGCTAGGTGGGTGTGAGAACATCATTACCATAGTGGTGTGAAGGACAGTGTCCTTCACAATTTGTTGAGAACTAGAGAGAGATGTTAAATTTAGAGCTGCTATTAAGTTCTTTTCAATTTACTAGACAATAATAGCATAAGCAGGATCACTGAAAGAAACACAATCACAAGGTACACAACATTTTATCTTGGGAAACCCCCATGGGGGAGAAAACCCAGAAAAAACTTCCTTAATATAGATTGCCAATAAAATGCCAAGATAAAAGACCAAAACACTAGACAATATCCAAGACTGAGCAATGCACCTCTCTCTCCTTTTTCTTCCAACTGCAACTACCTCCAAACTTGCACACTAGATGAGTTACTTGAGTGAGTGAGCTAATGGGGTGCCATCTTCTCTTATTTATACTAGCTGAGGAGCGCTAGGGTTGTGTCTCTTCATTAAGAAGGGCAGACTTCTTCAAATAGTGGCTAAAACCACTTTAATTAGCCCTGGGGGTCGACTTCTCAATTAGCACCATTTAATTAGGGTTTGACCAATCCACAAAAGGGGATTTGGTCATACATCAGTCCTGACATGATCAATCCACAAAAGGGGATTGATCTATATGATAATAACTCAATTATAATTAGAATATTCTTCGCATTTACAGTATTTCAATACTCCCCCTTAACAAGAAGGGTATTCTACTGACACAACCCAATACAAAATCATCAGGAGAGAGAAGAGGACATCATCATCAACAACATATGGAACATTGACTGACACATCTATAAATCATCGAAAGTTTTTCTCATCATCATCTTTCACAACATGGAGCTGGACTAGCATCATCATCATTATCTGCATCAACATCAATTAGTACAACACTAATACAAAATCATCGATCAATACAACGATGATACATCATCAACAACGACACGAGGTTGATACAACATCATCATCAACAACACGAGGATGATACAACATCATCAACAACAACACAAGGCTGGAACAACATCATCAACACGAGGTTGATATAACGACATCATCATCATATAGCAATAGAGTGAGACAGGTGCAACAACAACATTTTGTGGTGCTCTAACAGATCCTAGGGATCTGCCCAGGAATCATAAGATTCCCTCGGATATAAAATCCTAACGGAGCTACCACATGGTACTCTGACAGACCATCCTTACCGTACCTTTAGGATCTACCCGAGAATCAAAATATTCCCTAGGATATAAAATCCTAATGGAGCTACCACTACTGACCACAACTAGCATATACATGCACATGTACTCTGATAGACCATCCTTACCAGACCTTTGGGATCTGTCTAGGGATGATCAATCCCCTAGGATATAAAATCCTAATGGAGCTACCTATTGTTGGTCAGGATACCATAGTATCATCAACATCACTCCCCTTTCGAGGGAGGTCCTTTAGAACTATACCAAGCTTGTCTCGAAAGTATTCAAAATTTACATGAGACAAAGGCTTTGTCAACACATTACAACATGCTCATCTATGCCAACATATTAGAGCTTTACATCTCCCCTCTACACCATATCATGAATGTAGTGATACCAGATTTCTATGTGCTTCGACTTATCATGGAACACATGGTTTTCTGTCGTCTTTATGCAACTTTGGTTATCACATAGAATCACAGTTGCTTCCATCTCTAGATCAAATAGATACGTCGACAACTTCTGAAGCCATATGGCTTCACAACTGGCATAACATGTTGCAATGTATTCCACTTATGTCTTGCTGAGAGCAATACTGGATTGACTCTTTCTCTTCCATGAAGTCATGGATGACCCCAGACTGAAACAACATCCTAAAGTGTTCTTTCTATCAGAAACACTTCCAACCCAATCTGAATTAGTATAACCAATTAATCTGAAGTCATGATCTCAAGTATAATAGAGACCAAAGTCCAACGTACCCTTAAGGTATCTCATCACATGCTTCACAGCTACAAGGTGAAAACATCTGGGCTCTACCAGATAGTGACTTAAGGTGTTCACTGTGTTGATGGGTCCTATATCCCTTTAGTTCAACAACAACAACCAAACTCCCCACCGACTTTGCAACGTTTAATGGTGGAATGGTTCTCCAGATCTTGTGATTCGACCAATTAATCAATGGGATTTATGTTTTCTTGTGAAGGTCTCTCCTTCGGTTTGGACTTTCTCTTTTTGTATTTTCTCTTAGGTGGGATCGATATGAGATGGAAATCAGTATAAACCAACTTGGTAACAAACAAGATTAAGTTTAAATACTGGAGAAAAGGGTGAGTTTGGGATAACCCGCTACTCAAGCATGCAGACAACAATTCTATACCACAGGCCTAGTACTAATACGTTAACCATGTGAGCATCCAATTATTGTCTGAGATACTAATTATGAGAAAGAAAACACGCATGCAATAAGATACGGGCAAGCAAAATAATTCACCTACTCTAATCATCCATCACATAATAACACAACAATTCATCTTCATCATTAAATAAAATAACTATAAAACATTGCATCAGATAACTTAACAATAGATTTAATAGCTCTTACTCGTTACAACATCCATTCATGAAACAAGATAGGAAATAGTTCTTCTCCATGTCCAATCATACATGCATTTGATGAAAATATAACTTGTCTATGGTCCAGAAGGACTTCTCAATTAAGGGTAGCTCCAAAATAATTCTTAACAAACAAAAAAAAAGAGTTTCTTACAACAACCATCGACCCCTAACTAATTGGTCGATGCTCTTATTTATAACATAAAATTCAACTAAAAATAACGACTAAGTGTAGATAAGTAAAACAAAATTCTCCACGTGGTGTTCTCTCCTAACAGTTTTCTTAACTGTCAACTCAAGATATCACTTAAAAGGGTGTCTCTTCTCATACTCGAACCCATTGATGAACAAATCCTCCCAGGTTTGGGCATATGGAAATCTGTGTTGTTCCATTGGGGCCACATAAATTTATCTGATCTCCACCGCATGCGCCTGATACTTGACCATACTAGCACTTAACTGCTGAAACATAGCCCGAGATCTGATCGGGTGTTCCATAAATTGTCGCACTTAACCTAGCTCTCTTGCATCTATCACCTTTGGCATTTCTTCATTCCATGATGAATCTTGTTCGATGCGTGATTTGATTTGTCACGCCAATTGATGAAGTCGCTAGGCATATCGAACTCTGGGAGTCCGATATTGTCCACTACTTTTGCTAATTTTGACTCAACTCCTTTCACACTTGACTTATTTTCTTGAATCTCCCAACAAGGCTCCCAAGCCATTCTTGCTCAACACTCAGAGGCATATTTCCTGCATTTGAAATTAAAATCGTTCAGAGACTGCGTATAGAACCACTTGGTAAAAACATATGTATAAAGTGTAAACGTGAATAATTCAGACCGGTACATACCTGTAAAGCTTGCTAACCTGGTTGTTTGATACTTAGATGATCCCTGCAATCTTTCGAACTGCTCACCCCCCGCTTCTGTTAGCATCGTCATTTTTCTCTAGTGGGGGAGTGTTACATCCACGTTCCACAACATGAAAAGGTCAGGTACGGAAGAAAATGAAATTTTAAGCTATACCAGTGGTTGATTGGCCCTTGGATTCAAGAAAGGATGTCAAGGCCAAACATGTGCCGAAAGTATGAGTATGTTCCAAAAGGGTCGGATCCTGTCATAAGGGAAGTTTTTGCGGGTTTCATGTCTAGGCCAATTATCTAAATAGAATTCACATCGGTAAGTGCATCGACCATTATCAGGTCATCATGAAGGCTTAAAAGATAATAAATCATGACGCTCACATAATATATGCCCTTCAACTCTTAATAATCGTACCTCGCATGCCGCGAGACATACTAACCCTTATTAGATAGTCTTATGAAGTACTAACCCTTTGAAATATAGCTTGCATATATTAGTTTGTTGTTGCTTTGTTCCAGGCAGGTGTTCTTCATTGGGGATTTACTTTATTATTGGTTGTTTGGCCGGGACTATCTTTTGGGTGGTGACTTGTGAAAGGGGAATTTGTCCTTGTCCTTTATTCTTTGCCCTTTCAAAACCCCAAGTTATTGGGGACGTCTCCCCTGGGCCTAACCTCCCTAAAGAGAAAGAACCTACCCATCGTGGTGACATTGGGTGGGATAGGTTCCTGTTACGCTAGTTTGGCCTTCTACCTTATAGCCTTTACTCATAGCTACAAACTGTGCAATAACAAAATCAAAACGAGCAAAAAACATCCAAAATCTTTCTCTAGCTTCCTAACCCATCATTGAAGAAGTGACCTCAAACAACTCCTCAATGAGTTTCAATAGAGCTCGAATTTTAATGCATGGAATGACACAAACCACAACAGCAAATCCCAGTGCAAACTCCTATGAACAAATTCCCTATCCTTCGAGAATGCACTTCTAAATATTTTAATCTATCGAGATATTGGCGAAGAAAGTTTCAATGAATCACTCGCAAACAAACTCTATCTTCATCTAAAAATGGAGTTTCCCCATATGTCGACTCTTTTGGAACATCAACCAGGTTGAAAATTTCTTTGTTAACCTCATAGGCCTGTAAACTTGCTTCAAGGTGAACCAGTGGAAAATGTAAGGTACCATAAATAAACTCTTTCAAATCCTTCCATCGTTATCTGAAGAAACATCTCCACCAAGATCATTAGGTAGAGTGTTGCTTGATCCCGAACCTCATCATCGTTGTCAAAAAGACACCGCCACAACAATACAAAAATGTGAAGCTTTAGAGACTCAATTAGTGCCCTGAACATTCTTAATGAACTAACTTCGTCGCCTGGAATCCTAGGTCATGCTTGTGGGTACATCTGTAATAGCTTCGAGGATGCAAAGCTCCAAGAATGTCCTTGACCAACTTGTACATATTTTTAGTTGTAATTGCAAAGTGTTCAAACCCTGTGCCGATATCATAAATTTCAACTCCATAATTATATATTGACTCCACAAAAAAATGAGAGTCCTCCGGTCCATATCCAAGGAAATAAATCCTTTGAGTATTTCTCCTCAGGAATGTCTCTCTATCTTAACAACTTCACTCCTAAACACACAATGTAGAATTTGATGGTTCTCTCCAGGTTTCCAACTCAATAAACAACAAGAAGAAACCCATGGTTATCTTTTTGCACTCATTCCAATTCATTCTAAGGGGCATCTCTTGCAATATACCATGTTATGTGACACAGTGGGTGTGCTACCCAATCTTTGAATTTGGACCAGAAAGTGTCCTTGAACTTGTATTTTTCCCAACCTGAGGAGATTCTCCTTTAACCCTAGAAGACGATGAAGCCTGATGAGATTTTTTTGGATTTCTTGAAATCATCATAACCTGCATCCCTGCCTCCTAATGATTTTGCACGTTCCATCAAAGCCCATGCCTTATCAATATCAGTTTGATTATCGGGCCTTTGTGTATTTTCCTTTAGTAGTATGCTAAAGATTCTAGGAAATGAAGATTTTTTCTTGGGATATTTGCCCGAAATCCGAAGAGAAATTATTGTACTCCTGAATTTAAGTGATTATTTTTGTAGAATCCTAGTGCCATAGGAGTTTTTCAGCATGCTGAATCCATTTCTGTATTCAAAAATGGATTTTGAACAACAAAAAATAGTGATTCGCTTAAATTTATATAGAGTAAAAAAACTATTTCGTAGAACAACTAACCAACACCTTTTCCTTTTTCCTTTATGAGTTATTGGAGGCACACTGTATGTATTTTCTAGATCCATCGTGCGTTGTATCATTATGGTAGAAAATATATGAAGAAAACTACAACTGACCATTTTGTAGTGTCCTCCAGTTTTCACGTATAGCTGGTATTCTTTCCTGCAATATGCACTGATGAAAAAGAGTTTTTGTACCTCCAGAAGGTGGTATGGAAACAAATCCAGATGCCTGAGTTGCATTGGCAATAATGGTCGACCACATGAAAATTTATAGAGCTTGCTAGCGTGAATCTTTCTGTAACTGGTGAATCTTTCTCTAACGTGAAGCGTTGGCAGATAGTGATACTTCTGGAAAAACCTATACTTGGGACCCTTCAAACTCTACAATTTAATCCTCGATTGATTACTTTGAATGTGGATGAAGCCAATGCCATCCATGTGCATTAAACCACTAAAACCGTCATGCCATCTGTCAATCATACATGCATTTCGGGGGAGCCTAAAATTTCTCAGGAGCTGCCATGTGTGTCATTGAAAAATGGTGGTATGCCTTTTCTCCCCCATTAATGGATTTGACCTTTAACTCTATATTTAATGTTGAACCCCAAGATGATCCTTATGTGAACCCCACCTCTTGGCCTTATGTAAACCTTCCAGAACTCCTAGCGAACCTTCAGACAATACAACACCTAAAACTGCCCTAAGCGGCCTCCTGTCTTGCGGGACTTAGTACGGGTGCTCCAGGACCTAAGAGAACTTTGACCAGCTTCCTTCCAAGAACCTTATCTCCAGGGTGAGAGAAATTTATCTATCTCTTGAGAGAACCTCTACACATAATCTTTCAGGGAACACATATTGCAATGGTAGGCAAGTAGAAACGAGAATCATAATAGATGCACAATAAAGAGACAATATTCATAGATCATAAACTCTTGCAGAAGTATTTATATTAAAAAAGAGAGCCGAAGCTATAAAGCTAGAGTATACAATATGAGCAGGATGCTCTACTCGCTCACACACTTACAAACTTATGCAGACTTGCACACAGAATGACTAAAAAGCTCAGACAAAAGGGAGCTTTAGAAAGACTCGGACAACTTACAGACTGACAGAGATGGAGGTCTATTTACATGGTGAGGGAGATTCTCATAAGCAGGTTTCTGAATGGATACAAGGGAAAGATTTTCCTTTGAGGATTCTGGTGTATCCTTTTCAGGGGGAAAATGATGAGGAATTTGTTTATCCATTTTGGTCTCAGAAGGTTTATATACAGGAGACAGGATGGATATTGGATGATTTGGGAGAATATAAGGATCAGGAATAGGTTTGTCAGGGATGTTATCCTTCTGTTTAATTTCTAATAGTGACTTTCCCATATTGGAGAAGGCTTCTCCTAATCCTTCCATTAATTCTTCATGATTTCTTTTGGACTCTCTTGATTTTTCAGATATTTTTATTAGAGTAGTGTCCATTTTCTCTTTGACATTTGTAACTTTATCCTATATTTCATTCACAGACTGGACTACAGTGTTTGTAGAGACTTGCAAGTCTCTGATTTGTCCACGTCTGGCGTAGTCATTTGTTACAAATGTATGTGTGGCCATGCCTCTCAAGGCTGTGTTTGTCCAATTTAATTGTTCTGCTAGTGATTGGACTTTTCTGTCAACACCCGTTAGTTGGGTGGCTTCGTCTGTTGTTATCTTCAAGGACAATGCCCTTGAATGGAGGAAAAGTCAAACTTGATTCAATTGTCTGTCCTTCTAGACTTTTCCATTTATGTTTAGGAGGTGTTTCAGAACCTCCTTCCATCATTTGGACTTCAGCCTTCTGGAATAATTTCTTCCATTCATAGAAATAAATCCATGTTTTTTTATCAGAAATATAATTATGCCATTTTTGTGATAGTCTTGCCTTTTCTTCATCTGATGTGGCTATGTTGAAATCCGATGTCTCTGGAGTTGTAAATAAATCGCAATTTAACATTTTCTTGATCCAAACTTCTTCTATGCTTCCTTTGGGACATCCTTTTATGACTGAATGAAACTTATGAATTTCATCTATTGAAGGTATTTGCATAGAGTCAGGGAGAGGTTTTGAAAACCTACAATCAGGGATAACCTGATCACATTGTTCAATGTATCCTAACCCATACTTAGGATTCCTTGGAGGTCTCATTCCCTTATAGATATCTTGTAGTCTGGGATCTAAAGTCTCAATGGTCGGCATGTAATGAATCATTAAAAAGTGTTGAGACTCAGAAGTAGAAATAGAACTTTCAAAACTATTATTTACAGAACGGAAACAAAATGAAGAATCCATATGTTATAGGAGAGATAACTATAACTGCACAGAAAAGCAGGGTGTTTAATCTTAGTCCTCTGCTCTGGAGAGAGAGAATGTCAGATAGGCTCCTGGCCGACTGCTCAGGCAAAAACTAGTTACTCTGTCAGGAAGTCGCATAAGTGGAAACCTTGTCTTTCAAAGGTCCGAGACTTCTGATACGGCTTCAAAGAGTCGCAAGAGTGGAAACCTTGTCTTTCAAAGGCCCGAGACTCTTGATACGGCTCTGGATTCGTTCTTTATTTAAAACAAACAAACTTAACAGAGCGAGAGATCTGTTATCATACCCGGCGCTAAAATGGCTTCATGGCTCTGATACCATTTGTAAACTCAAAGGCTTCCTCTGAGACTCTTGAGCCATGAATCCATTTTCGCACCGGGTATGATAACAGATCTCTCACTCTGTTAAGTTTTTTTGTTAAAAAAGAAAGAATCTAGAGATGTATCAAGAGTCTCGGGCCTTTGAAAGACAAGGTTTCCACTCTTACGACTCTCTGAAGCTATATCAGAAGTCTCGGGCCTTTGAAAGACAAGGTTTCCACTTCTGCGACTTCCTGACAGAGTAACTAGTTTCTACCTGAGCTGTCGGCCAAGAGCCTATCTGACATTCTCTCTCTCCGGAGTAGAGGACTAAGATTAAATGCCTTGCTTTTCTGTGTAGTTATAGTTATCTCTCCTATAACATATGGATTCTTTAGTTTCTTTCCGTGAATTACAAAATGCTGAGGATCAAAGTACATCTGGAAGAGACTTTATTAGTATTCTATAATCTATGTTTGCAAATAATAGATCCCACAGTCTAAATTATGCCAGCATTGAAGAGGTAGAAACTCAACCTCAAGTTGCCTGGAAATTACCTGTTATATCCCAACCAAGTCTATAAATACCTAAATATGTTTCATCTCAAGGCTGTTTCTAGGGTAATTGTGAAGGAATCAAAAAGCTGAATACAACAAAATAGTGATGCCAGTCAGACTATTTCCTTGATAAATGTCAAAGAAGTCCAAAATGAAGCCAAAAAACATGGAACAAATTATCCACATTTTGGATGTATCAGAGTTGGAATTAGTCCCCTGGTTCATAAAGCCATTGATACATATGCTCTATGTACAGTCAGGGACATGACACACAACAAATTCACTGATTCATTGATAGGTGGGATTGTAGCCCCTCTTTCTAATGGTCCTGTTTATTTTGATTGTTTTCCCAACTTTTTTGTATATACTTTTGATGATAACCTTGGAGATATTCTGAAACTCCAAATCAGAACTACTGGATTTGATATGTGTCAAACTAGAACAAATATATCCATACAAACTAGGGGATGCTTTAGACATACCAATACTTTATTTCCTGCAGTTTTACATACCCTAGCTGAACTTATCAATCCAATACTTTGGTGCTAACTGACCCATTAAATTAGAAAATGGAGCATCAGACAATTCAGTGGGAAAATATTTCTTTCCCCACAGACTGGGTTATTGATACACCAAAGGCTCCAATCTCAAGGGCAATCACATCTTCCCAAATAAAAGAATCTGCATCCTCCACAGTCATTTCCTTTTCACAAAAATCTTTATCTCGAAAAAACTCTTTAGTTTCTTCTTCGTCATCCACCTCATCCTTCTGTTTACATCCTTCACTCCACTCTTTAGAAAATTCTATTGGTCATGTTCCTTTTGCAGTTCAATGCCTAGATTGTGGGAAATTAGTCACTCTATCCACTCTCTTTGCATTCAAAGAAGAAGATCAATTATAGTTTGAACATGTCAATCGTAATCCACGAACTAACCTTCCACCCCCACATTCCACTGCAAAAGAACCCTATCCACACCCACAGTGTTCTGATTTTCCTTTCCCTCATGAACCACATGTTCTTGTTATAAGAACAAACTCTTGTACAAAAATTAACAGAATATGTCGAGTAACTATACCACTTGACCTTAAAAAGCCATTTGTACCTGAAATCGAGAAATTTCTCTCTTTGATGGTTGGTTGTAAAAAACAGAAAGTAAATTCAGAATGGATGAAAGAAATGTTAAATTGGGATCTATTTACTCATCCATGTGCATAAGAATTTTCTTCAAATAGCTCATATGAAGAAAAACTGATCTTATCAAAAGAATGGAAATATTATATGGATGAAAAGGATATGTTCATTTCCTTTTATGAATGGAGGACTAAATGAAAATTTTTGAACCTAAGAAATTGCTCCGAAAAGACTTTGGAACCATGTTCAATTAAGCCTATATGTTGTTCTATCCAGACACTCTCCATCTCAGATTTGGGCAAAGAAATAGGTAAACTTAAAAAGTTTATCAAAGAACAAGAAAAAGAGACAGAACAAGAAGAAGAGCAAGTATTTCCAATTCAACATAAAAAATTCCATGTCCTTATGGATTTAAAAATTCAAGGAATGCCTTTTCATTTGAAGACTCTGCTAGATACATAATCTGACCTAAATCTTTTGAATAAGGAAATTATTCCTGTAAATTTCTGGCAAAAAGCTCAAGCAAGTGTTGTTGGACTTGGAAATATTCCAACAAAAATCTCCTTTCAAATTCCTGAAGCTACCCTCTTCTTCAAACATTATTGCCTGCACTTAAAATTCTTACTAGCCGATATCCCTATAGCTTGTATCTTGGGGACACCATTCTTTGAAGCAGTTGAACCTCATGGATCCACTATGCTAGCAAATAATAGACCTGGCTATTTTATTAGCATTCCCTCTGCGTTTGAAAACAAGAAAGTTACTATAAAACTTCCTTTTGTATCTATCCCAAGGATATCCAATATGGTACAAACCATAAAAAATAAAATCCTCAAAATTGAAGAATTAAAGGGACAACAATCCGAGATAAGAATAAGAGAGCAATTAAGCCAAAATCAAGTTCAACATAAAATTCTTCTATTGAGACATGAATTCATTGATCAAGTATGCTCAGAGAATCCCACAGCCTTTTGGAAGCAAAAGAAGAAAGAAGTTTCTCTTCCATACAAGGAAGACTATCAGGGAAAACCTTGTAAGAGCAGAGCCATTCCTATGAATGTTGAATACTAGAGATTATGTGCAAAAGAAATTAAGGGTCTCATTAATAAAGGGCTCATCAGAGAATCTACTAGTCCCTATAATTGTTATGGGTTCTATGTGAACAAACATTCTGAACAAGTAAGAGGCATTCCCAGACTAGTAGTAAATTACAAGCCTTTAAATAAAGTTTTGGCTGATGACACATACCCTATCCCAAATAAGACTAGTTTGGTTACAAGGATTGCTGGTGCAAAAACATTTTCAAAGTTTGATCTAAAATCAGGATTTTGGCAAGTGGCTATCAAAGAAGAAGATAAATTTAAAACAACCTTCAATGTCACAGCTGGACATTATGAATGGAATGTTATGCCATAATCCATTTGACCTAAAGAATGCACCATCAAAATTTCAAAGGGTAATGGATGATACACTAAAACCCTACTTTGATTGGCTTATTGTATATATTGATGACATGTGTTTTCATCCTCTGTGGATCAACATTTTAAACATCTCAAAAAATTTCTGTAAATAGTCAAGCAAGCATGCCTAGTATTTTCAAAAAAGAAACTTGAATTATTCAAGATAGAGATCAAGTATCTAGGCCATACTATAAAAAATGGAGAAGTTACTCTACAAACACATGCTGTAGAATTTGCTGACAAATTTCCTGACAAAATAACTAAAAAAGTTCAGTTACAAAGATTCTTGGGTAGTTTAAATTATATCAGTCATTTTTACAAAGGTTGTTCCCAAGATAGGAAATTATTAAATGATAGGTTGAAGAAAGACCCTAGTCCTTGGACTGAAGCACATTCTCAAGCAGTCAGAAATATAAAATCCAAGGCCAAAAATCTTCCTATATTGTATATTTCTGATGATGACCTTCCTAAAATAGTTGAAACAAATGATAGCAATATTGGATGGGGAGCGGTCCTTAAACAAATTAGGCACCAGGGAGACAAGAAAAAGGAAGAAATCATCCAATTTGCTTCAGGTCTTTGGCAAGCAGCTGAGAAAAATTACTCAGCTCTAGATAAAGAAATAAAAGAAGCACTGAATGCTATCCACAAGTTTGAGATATTTCTTATTTATAAGAAATTTCTTTTAAGAACTGATGCTGCTGCCATGAATAAAGTCTTGAATAAAGACATTAAATCTTCTGGTGATGCTAAATTTGCTAGATGGAAAGATTTGTTCAACAATTTTGATTTTTCTATTGAACATATTAAAGGTACTACAAACTCCATCCCAGATTTCCTAAGCAGAGAACACTTACAAGCTTCTTGCATGATAATCTCTGTTCAACTCAGAAATGGAGAAGAAACACTGGTAAACATTCTTGATTCTCTAAATTGGGAAATATATGAATTTGAATGGAGACCACATTGGGAATTAAGAAGCACCAAAATATTGACTCAAACAACCCAGCTTGCATATTCAAATTTAGTACCAGAAATACGATCAAGGAGAGTTTCAAATGTGTTAGCTCCCATCATTGCTAGAACTACACAAAAGGCAGTTGAAGCAGAAGAAGCTTTAACTAACAAATTTCATGATATTGATCTCATTTGGGATATCAGGGACAATCTGGAAAATAATCAACAATATTTTTGCCTCAACAGACCAAGATTATTATATCATTGGCCTGAAAGAAATCCAGAAATTTATTTCCCAGAAACTAATTATAATTACTCATCCTATAAAGAGTTGTGGTGGAATTGTATCCAACAGGAAGAGTTTTTAACTCTAACCAAATTTGGAAACATTAACATAGCTACAGCAGGAAGACCACCTCTTTGGCTTGCAGATTGGTGGAAAGATTTTGGCCTAAACAAAGGAGTAGTTGATCCAAGAATATTAAGTTCTATATCTCCGTTGCAATCAATCCAAAATATTTTTGAATATGGAGCAAATGAAGGTGATATGTTATGTCACTTCATACTTAATCATTTCCAATGGGCTGTCAAAGTAAATACCATCATTCAAATCATGAATGGCCAACCCTTCATTGCACGGAAAGTATATACAAAAATGTGGGACACTCTAAATTATGAACAAAGGTTTTTAACCCATATCGAAAATGACTAAGATATGATTCCAAAACATCTTCAGGTCTAACTGGCCGACAGTGGTATCAGTCGATTTTCGTGGGTTGATGATACCAACCTCCAGAGTGTACTTCAAGTCTAATTGGCCGATAGTGGAGCCAATCGGGTTTAGTGGGTTGACGTGACCAATATCCAATTTGTAATAAAATAACGAGTATCTTGGAAACTTGGAGCACTTCTCCAACTTTTGGCGTGGTTTGACCCGCATTTCCAAGATTTCCTTTTATGTGTCATCTTGAGTATGACTATTGGTTAGGGAATCTTGCATGACTACCCTGCCAGATTTAAAGTATGATTTACTTTTCTTAGTGGAGAATAAAGTTATGATTTGGTCGAAAGAATCTTGCACGATTTCTACTGCCAAATCAGTAAAAGTAGATTGAGTGGAAGACATGTAGGGTCCTAAGTCTTGTCGAGTCTCATCGATGAAATGATTCTCTTCTCCACAAATTTGTATATAAGGAGATGAGGAGTTCATTCTCGGGGAGGAGTTTTTCGGAGTCAGTCAGTCTGTAAGTTGTCCGAGTCTTTCTAAAGCTCCCTTCTGTTTGAGCTTTTGATTCATTCTGTGTGCAAGTCTGCATAAGTCTGTAAGTGTGTGAGCGAGTAGAGAATCCTGCTCATATTGTATACCCTATCTTTAGAGCTTCAGCTCTCTGTTTTAATATAAAGACTTCCGCAAGCGTTTATGATCTCTGAATATTGTCTCTTTATTGTGCATCTGTTATGATTATCATTTCTACTTGCCTACCATTGCAATCTGTGTTCCCTGAAAGATTATGTGCTAAGGTTCTCTCAAGAGATAGATAAATTTCTCTCACCCTGGAGATAAGGTTCTCGGAAGGAAGCTGGTCGAAGTTCTCTTAGGTCCTGGAGCACCCATAGTAAGTCTCGCAAGAAAGGAGGCCGCTTAGGGCAGTTTTAGGTGTTGGGTTGTCTGAAGGTTCGGTAGGAGTTTCTAGATGGTTCACATAAGGCCAAGAGGTGGGGTTTGCATAAGGATCATCTTGGGTTCGCCAGGATAACTGGATTGGTTCTGCAGAGAGTAGCAAGTTGTAGAAGGTCAAGTAGTAGAAGGAGATAGATGCACGAGACAGATCAATCTTCAATCTTCATTCCCTGTCAGAGGAAGCCTCGGGGTTCACATAAGGATCATCTTTGGGTTCACCAGGATAAATGGATTGGTTTTGCAGAGAGTAGCAATCCGTAGAAGTTCAAGTAGCAGAAGGAGACAAACGCACGAGAGAGATCAATCTTCAAGATTCATTCTCTGTCAGAGGAATCCTCTGAGTTTACAAATGGTATCAGAGCCATGAAGCCATTTTCGCACCGACTATGATAATAGATCTCTCACTCTATTAAGTTTGTTTGTTTTAAATAAATAATGAATCCAGAGCCGTATCAAGAGTCTCGGGCCTTTGAAAGACAAGGTTTCCACTCTTGCGACTCTTTGAAGCCGTATCAGAAGTCTCGGGCCTTTGAAAGACAAGGTTTCCACTTCTGCGACTTCTTGACAGAGTAACTAGTTTCTGCCTGAGCAGTCAGCCAGGAGCCTATCTGACATTCTCTCTCTCCGAAGCAGAGGACTAAGATTAAACGGCCTTGTTTTCTGTGCAGTTATACTTATCTCTCCTATAACATATGGATTCTTCAGTTTGTTTATGTTCTGTAAATAATACTTTTGAAAGTTCTATTTCTACTTCTGAGTCTCAACACTGTTTAATGATTCATTACATGTCAACCATTGAGACTTTAGATCCCAGACTACAAGATATCTATAAGGGAATGAGACCTCCAGGGACTCCTAAGTATGGGTTAGGATACATTGAACAATGTGATCAAGTTATCCCTGATTGTAGGTTTTCAAATCCTCTCCCTTACTCTATGCAAAGACCTTCAATAGATGAAATTCAAAAGTTTCATTCAGTCATAAAAGGATGTCCCAAAGGAAGCATAGAAGAAGTCTTGATCAAGAAAATGTTAAACTGGGATTTGTTTACAAATCCAGAGACATCGGATTTCAACATAGACACATCAGATGAAGAAAAGGCAAGACTATCACAAAAATGGCAGAATTATATTTCTGATAAAAACACATGGATTTCTTTCTATGAATGGAAGACATTATTACAGAAGGCTGGTGTCTAGATGATGGAAGGAGGTTCTGAAACACCTTCTAAACATAAATGGAAAAGTATGGAAGGACAGACAGTTGAATCAAGTTCGACTTTTCCTCCATTCAAGGGCATTGTCCTTGAAGATAGCAACAGACAATTCAAAGAAATACCTCTACTACTTTCTGATGAAGCCACCCAACTAACGGGTGTTGAAAGAAAATTCCAATCACTAGTAGAACAATTAAATTGGACAAACACAGCCTTGAGAGGCATGGCCACACATACATTTGTAACAAATGAATACGCCAGACATGGACAAATCAAAGACTTGCAAGTCTCTACAAACACTGTAGTCTAGTATGTGAATGAAATGCAGGATAAAGTTAGAAATGTCAAAGAGAAAATGGACATTGCTCTAATAGAAATATTTGAAAAATCAAGAGAGTCCAAAAGAAATCATGAAGAATTAATGGAAGGATTAAGAGAAGCCTTCTCCAATATGGGAAAGTCACTGCTAGAAATTAAACAGAAGGATAACATCCCTAACAAACCTATTCCTGATCCTTATATTCTCCCAAATCATCCAATATCCATCCTGTCTCATGTATATAAACCTTCCGAGACCAAAATGGATAAAAAATTTCCTCATCATTTTCCCCCTGAAAAGGATACACCAGAATCCTCAAGGGAAAATCTTTCCCTTGTATCCATTCAGAAACCTTCTTATGAGAATCTCCCTCACCATGTAAATATACCTCCAACACCAGACCTCTTGGGAAGAGGAAGATTACCTGAAACCCAAACATTTGCAGAAGATTAGTCTGTCAGTTGGGCACATCAGACAAATGATTGATAGAATGTATGTTTCATACAAAGTCATGTGTATGAAAGGAAAAACAGAGGTTGAAGCATGCAAATCTATAATTCAATGTTTTACTAGAACACTGAGCAAATGGTGGGAAGTCATTTCATCTCCAATAATGATTGCAAAGATGGAAGCAAAAATCCTAAGAGATGAACAAGGTGATGCAGTATATCACATTGATGGGATGCCCCACAATAACATGATAGGAGACCTTACCACAACAATCCTTGAACATTGGTGTGGAACTAAATCTGAATTAGCAGACAAACATGAGCTAATCCTTATGAACATGAAATGCAGAAAGATGTCAGAATATGAAGAATTTCATAAGGATTGGACTCAGAGAATCTTTGAGGTGCAAGATAGTCAAAACCTTTTATGGAAACAAGTTTACTTGGCTGCTATACCCAGTAAATTTGTAGAGTACCTAAAAATGCAGGAAGTTTTTAAGCTTCCATATGAGATGTATACATGGGGAGAAATCTATTCTCTCATTACCAAAGCTTTGGTAGGATTGTGTGTAAATATGAAAGTTCACAATTCTGTAAATAAGTTATCTCACTTACCTGATATAAAATCTATATGTGAGAAGTATGGTCTATATATTTCAGACCCTGTAAAAAGGAAAAGAAAAAAGAAAAAAGAGTTCAAAGAAAAGAAAATATACAGGTACAAACCCAAGACACACTATTATGAGCCTGAAGATATCAAATTGAAAACTCATGCCCATCAGGCCAGGCAACAAGTCCAGTGTTGGATCTGTGGAAAAACTGGACACATTGCACATAATTGTCCAGAAAATAAAGCATCAAGAATGTCAAAAGGAAAACATTCTAAACAAAAGGCTAAATAAGCTCAGGCTAATAAACAATTAGCTCTGAGAACACATTGCAACAGATGTGGGTCAAATAATCATGAAACAAACCAATGCCCACACAATCGCTTTCCAAAGAGAGAAGTAGTGCATCTGTTGCAACAAGGTTGTTTTTCAGAATCCACTAGTACCTCTGAGTTTGAATATAGTTCAAAAGAAGAAGAAGTCTTGATGAATCAAAATTACAAATGTAAAAATCCAAACTTATGCTCTTGTGAAGATAGTTCAAATAATTATGTGTCTGATTCTGAACCAGAAATTAATCTTCGCCAAAAAATAAAAATATGCATGTTCAACAATGTTGGAGATCAAGAGGCACAGATGCTAGCACAGATTAAGGCCCTACCAGAAGGAGATATGAAGAATTCCCTTTTGGAAACATTTTTGAAATCAATCAAAACAGAACAAAGGCCAAGGTATGCTGAATCTTCAAAAAGAGAACCTTTGTTTTTAGAAGCTTCCTTTGATAGAAATACAAAGACTTTTATTAAATATAATAAGGAAGCAAAGTTACAGCATACATCAGTAACTGATCTAGCTAGAGAAATGATTCTCTTGAGAAGGGAAGTTACTGATTTGAAAGAAAAATTAAAGAAATTAGAAGAAGAGTCTGAAGACAACTACAAAGTAGACTCTTGGGCTAGGCAAGAAATCAGAGATATCAGGGATTAGTTAGATTCTAGACCACCTCCTCTGGAGGATGTACCTTTCAAAAATCCAAAAACTGCAGCTCAACTCCAAGGGTTAGCAACAATGAAAATCTTGCCCGTTAGATTTCAGAAATATCAGGTGAAGATAAAATTAGAAATAAATTCTGAAATCTTTTGTTTGAATGCACTATTGGATACATGATCAAATATGAATTTAGTGCATAAATATTTAATTCCCCACAAATACTGGTTTCCTAGCAGTTATTCTGGTATAGGTCTGGGGAATGTTTCTACATAAATGAATTTTGAAATTCCCAAAGGAATTTTATTGTTTTATGAATATGCATTGGGAATGAAATTTTTATTATCTGAATTACCAGCCGACTGCATTCTAGGAACTCCTTTCCTGTCTTTAGTAGAGCCACATGGCTCATCTCAAACTCCCAACAGTGATCCTGGATATTTTATCACTTTACCAAGTATAAATGGCCACCTGCCAAAAAAGAAGACCTTAGCTTTTATCTCAAAATCACATGCCCAAATTGCATATTGTTCAAAAAGCATGGTGATTATTAATACTTGGGATGATTATAGAAATACTCCTGTCATAGAATATCTAGATGATCATACAACATGGGATGTATATTGTGAAAATTAGGTACCAAAATGGCAATTAAGATGGTTTGAAGGGATAGAGTTTGGATTACCAGGTTTCTCTACAAATACCAACATTCATGTCATTCCACCTCAACATGTGATAGGACAAATGTACCGGGCATCTACTATTGCATCCAGACAAAAGTTGGTTGAAATGGGAGACTTAACCAGGATCAGAACTGTTAACAGAAACTGGTTCTGTCAGACAACAAAGAGATGGAACCAAACTCCGCCATGGAACTTTTTCCAAATTAACAGAATGAGAGATATATAGTCATGGCCACAACAAGATCCTCATCAACAAATGTTTCAAATAAATTATTTCTAGTATAAATCAATGTGGGATCATGTTTTCTTATGGACTGACAGATATAGATATTACTATTGTATGATTAAATTTTCTGATCAGTTTTCATCATTTCCAAAACCTGACTGGCTTATAGATTGGTGGAAAAAGTTTGGTTTGAATCCCAACACTATTCATGCAGATATTATTGACACTGCCTGGATGTTTTCATTTCCTCACAGACATTTTCCAAACACTGTATACAATCTGAAACAAATTTTGGAAAATGACTATAAAATGCTTTTTATCATAGAAAAGCATCCTTGGGTAATCAGAACAAGATATGTCCTACAACAGGATGAAGATCATGACAGAGATCCTGAAATGTACCGAGAAATCTACACTCAACATTGGGATCCAGATCACTTTCGACATTTTCATGACCAACCGATGGAATAATGATTCATAAAGTCTTACTGGCCGACAGTGTTGTCGGTCGGTTTCTGTGGGTTGACGATACCAACCTCCACAGTGTACTTCAAGTCTAATTGGCCGACAGTGGTGCCAATCAGGTTTAGTGGGTTGACGTGACCAATATCCACTTTGTAATAAAATAATGAGCATCTTGGAAACTTGGATCACTTCTCCAACTTTTGGTGTGGTTTGACCCATATTTCTAAGATTCCTCTTACATATCGTCTTGAGTGTGACTACTGTTTGGGGAATCTTGCATGACTACCCCGCCTGATCTAAAATAAGATTTACTTTTCCTAGTGGAGAATAAAGTTATGATTTGGTCGGAAGAATCTTGCATGATTTCTACCGCAAAATCTCTAAATGCAGATTTAGTGGAAGACATGTAGGGTCCAAAGTCTTGTCAAGTCCCATCGGTGAAATGATCCCATTCTCCACAAATTTGTATATAAGGAGATGAGGAGTTCATTCTCGAGTAGGAGTTTTTCAGATTCAGTTAGTCTGTAAGATGTCCGAGTCTTTCTAAAGCTCCCTTCTGTCTGAGCTTTTGAGTCATTCTGTGTGCAAATCTGCATAAGTCTGTAAGTGTGTGAGTGAGTAAAGCATCCTGCTCATATTGTATACCCTAGCTTGAGAGCTTCGGCTCTCTGTTTTAATATAAAGACTTCCGCAAGCATTTATGATCTCTGAATATTGTCTCTTTATTGTGCATCTGTTATGATTCTCGTTTCTACTTGCCTACCATTGCAATCTGTGTTCCCTGAAAGATTATGTGTTGAGGTTCTCTTAAGAGATAGATAAAGTTCTCTCACCCTGGAGATAAGGTTCTCGGAAGGAAGCTGGCCAAAGTTCTCTTAGGTCCTGGAGCACCCGTAGTAAGTCCCGCAAGGCAGGAGGTTTCTTAGGGTAGTTTTAGGTGTTGGGTTGTCTGAAGGTTCACTAGGAGTTTCCAGAAGGTTCACATAAGGCCAAGAGGTGGGGTTTGCATAAGGATCATCTTGGGGTTTGCCAGGATAAATGGATTGGTTCTGTAGATGTTATTAGACTAATCGGTAGGTGCGGAACTAACAGATCTCCCTAGATCCACCTGGATCTAGAACAAAACAGGACAGGACATGACTCTTTCCCTAAGTTATGACCATTGAATTAGCTAGTAAGGAGGAACAAGTGACATACCTTTGTAACGCTTCCTAGGATATCTGTTGCTCTTGCTTCACTCTGGTGCTCTCATGAGGTCAATACCAAGACAACACAAACCAACCAAAGTGAATATAGCAAAATGTATTCAATCATCAACTTATGTATATGATCAAGGAGTTAC
>SNQJ01S0110668.1:32702-53798 GCA_010110895.2 Picea sitchensis
ATGTTTTTGTGAATTTTATCATATGCAAATGTTTTTATGTTCGTCCAAGGTCTAATTACAAAATTCTTTTTTGATGACATAGACGTGGGGCCTTATCGACCTCTGGGTACTTCTCCTATTCAGCGATGAGGAGAGGTGGCTCCAGTGCCATGATGGAACGCTAAATATTATGAAGTGGTGGAGCAAAACCTAGAGGGTTTGACAACAGACATTCCAGACATGCCTCTTGGAGAGGTTCCACGACGTTATCAACGTCATATAGTAGGGGTGTCAGAGTATGTTGGCAGACTGCTTTGTAGGGTTGCCCGAGCAGTCGTGTGTTACCATGAACGTCATCCATGACGTCACTTTGTAGAAGCTATGATCTTCAGATTTTGAAATTTTGGTTCTTGGACAAAACTTTTTTGTAAAAACTTTTTGATCGTTATATATACATATGGCTTCTGCCAGCTTATCTTGTGTTGTGTGATGCTTGTGATGTGAGTGATTTATAAATGACCCAAATGTCTGTCTAATACATAGTTAGCTAATGCATTAGTTAATGTATTTAGACATCTAGGAATATGTTGATATTCAATATAATCAAAATAACGTTCCAAGAGGCGAATTCACAAATACACCTGTAACAAAGTAAGACTTTGAATAGCATAGACATTACTTAATTGTAGTACTACGAGCTGTGAATCGAGTCGCACAACCAAGTGACGAATACCGAGCGAGATAGAATCAATCAATAATTTGATAACGGTGCTATACTCTGCAATATTGTTGGTCTCATGACCGAGGCACACACCTCGTAGAGTGACAAGTTCATTTGTAGGGGCATAAATTGCCCACGTAGCAGAAGCAAGGTTCTGAGTACTACGACTAGCACCATCAGCGAAGCTAATGTGGGGTAGCGAAGACTCCGACATCTGGAAGTCAAACACAACATCAAATAAGGGCAAAGACCAGATAACGAAAAAAAGAAAACTACAATAACACACAACAAGTATGATACAATAAAAATACAAGTACTCGTGCACAGGTGATCTTATGCATAGTACTTCTTCAAGTAAAACCTATTTCCGGGTTCACTCAAAGGGATACCATCATAATCTACTAACTCGTAAGATCCTTTCTCCAAAACTCATCTAACGACATAAGGTCCTCGCCACATGGCTTCAAATTTTCCAGCTCCTAGCATATCTCGATCTTGTTCGTAGACGAGAACTAGATCTCCTTCGGAGAAAACACGAGGCTTGACATGTTTGTCGTATTGGGCCTTGACATGTTTCTTCTGGGCTTCTATGACTAGGGTAGTGTCACGTCGAGTTTCGTCTAATCGCATAAGGTACAACAGACATTCTTCTTCTGCAGAAGTGTTCGATAGGAGTTCGACAACTAGTTTTAAAGAGGGTATCTCGCATGCAATCGAGATAATGGCTTCTACACCATAGACTAACCGGAAAGGTGTAAACCCAGTAGTGGACTTAACGGACGTCTGGTAAGCCCACAATGCTGAAAAAAACATTGTGTGCCAACTTGTTTTGTGAATCCCTATCATTCGTTGAAGCATGGTTCTGAGAACTTTGTTAATCGCTTCGACTTGGCCGTTGGCTTGTGGGTAATAGGGTGTTGATTTTTCATGGTGAAGACCCAACTTTTCAACGAGTTCAGACATTGTGAAGTTTTTAAAGTGGTCTTGGCAGCCATTTTGTGTTTTTATCTTTTGCTTACAAGCTTCCCACACAAGGGTTTTAAACCCTCAATACTCATTGCAATCCTTTAAAACAAAACGACATTATTATTTTGTGCATTCACACACCTGCCTTTTCGTTTTCATTTTCACGACTGCAAGCGTGAAAACCTTAAGTTCAAAGTCGTGTTGATGGCATTAAAATCATCACTGGATTATTGTGAACACTCTTGTTCATGTCGTCATTTCCCTTCTAACTCAATACTGGTCACACTTATGTCAAAAACACCAAACTTTTATTTACTTTGCACTTTTGGTTGATATGGTCTCAATTTATAGGTTCGCCATGCAATGGTCTTTGGTGTCTTTGATTAAATCCTTAGTGCAATGGTTTCATACAACGCATAAACTTTGCGATCAAAGCTTTGGTGCTATATCCAAAATGTTGTTTTGTTGTAAATCATACACATACTATTGTTGACCAATTATTGATTATGAACATAATGGTTTGCAAATAGTTATTTGATATTTGGATTGTGATGTGAATGATTTGATTTACCATCAATTGTACATTTCGATATGAATGTTTTTCATGGTTTCTCTTCATTCCACCACCCTCAAACACTTAGGCATTAATGCCTGCCTTGTATCTCAGGCTACCTCTGTTGGTTTTGGGGAAACCTGTGAGCTTTCGGTTTTGCGTATACCCTGTCTAACCCCCTGTCCGTTTACCCTGCTCACTGTGTGCTCTCTCCTATGGCACATGTAGTGCGCATAGAACCTAATGGCATCCAAATGCTCCTGCTATTTGGCAACGCTCGTGAAGACTTGGAGAATAGTGGCTGGTTAGTGTTTATCCAAAAATTTGAGGGTTTCAACCTTGCGGTAGCCCAACAGTTTTCCCTCACATTCGACGGATGCAAAGCTAAAGTTGGAGACATGCAGCTGGAACTGAATGAAGAATTCCTCAATTCAGTGATGGGTTTACCAGCTAAAGGGCAGAGGTGGTTTAAGAATTCAAAGGTGGACGAAGTTCCATGGATGCTCCTATTCACATCGAGGAAAATTGTCAGTTGTGACAGAGGTATGCCTATCACTGCCCTTAAGTCTAGGTGCCATGATCTATTAGCCATTGTTAAGCAATTCGTGACTTGCAAAGGTCGTTATGGTTTAGTGTTTCTTTACCATCTTCGGTTTCTTATGAATTTCATAGACTTCCCTTTAAATATGCCTCACTACCTCCTACGCAGCCTGTATAAAATGTCCAAACGATTTAAGCGGGAGAAGGCTAATTCTAGCCTCTTCCATCACTACTTGATCAAAATCATTTTTGTTCATCATTTGAAGCTTAGTGGTGACTGTTGGCAAGACTTCCTATCAAGGAATGGCTTTTCCACTCCCGAATGTGTCCAAGTGGACAAGACTGTGGTCACCAAAACCCTGGTTGGGCCTGCTGTGCCACCTCCTACCCTTAACCCACTGTCAAACCCTCGAACTGCCCCAACATTGACCTACCCGATACCATGGCCGACCCGTGTTCTAAAGACAATACTAAGACCGTTAATAGGCCTGTAAGGAAGAAGGAAAAGGGTAATATCGATGCCAATAGTAAGGGAAAGAAGAATGCACGATGGATATCTAGATGTGCTCGGAACAAGCCCAAACAAAACACTAACTAGAAGCCTATTGTTTTGAGCGAGTATTCGGACTCTCAGATTGAACGCTTTTTGGTCGAGGAATACCCGTATCCACAAGGTCTCTATTCTGTTGAACCCTACGACTACGTGTCCAACCTCCCAACGTGCCTCAAGGATGACCCTAACTTCCTGGGAATTAAGTTTCACAGTGGAACCCCTGGTAATTTAAGAGAACCCCCACCTATAGTGACTCGGCCCGATCAACCACCGTGTACTCAATGTAATTCTTGGCTTGAACATTACTACACAAATGTTCCTCTGTTGCAATGTAAAATTAAATCATTGGAGGAATGGGTTACTGTGTTGTCAAAGGAAAATGACAGGCTACAAGCTTACGATAAGAAGCAAAAGACCACGAGTTCTATCGTCTTCAGAAATGTTGAGGAAGCTACCGCCTTTGTTAACTCAAAGTTATCCTGACCGAATCGTTTTCCTACAACCCAGGTATGTTATTTCAACATTGATTTTTGAATGATTTGGTTTGAATTAGCATAACTGATTGTGTTTGCTCTGAATTAGTTTGCTTTAGTTTGAATAGATTCAAAAGCGATTCTGTCATTTTCGAATTACCAAGAATGATTTCGTTTTGAATTATGTTTGCATTGAATCAGTACAAAAGATTTGTTTGCTAAAATCAAATATAGCTATGTTTTGATTGAACCGATTTAATACGATTTTATTGTTCTTGAATTAGCATAGCCGATTGTGTTGGCTCTGAGTTAGTTTGATTTAGTTCTGTTTGGTTTGATTCAGAAACGATTATGTATGTCTCGAAGTAGCATAGTCGTTTGTGCATGCGTTAGATTAGTATCAAAGACTGGTTTGATAAATAGAATATAATCCATTGATTAAAAAACGATTTCATTGATTTTGAATTGTCAAAACGATTTTGTCTGTTTTGAATTGATAATAAAAAAGTTGTTTGACAGATCGCATACATCCCTGTTACCATTCCATTGATTCGATACGATTTCATTTATTTTGAGTTGGCATAAAAGATTTGGTTACTTTTAGTGTGAATGATTGGCTTTGCTTTGAATTAGTAATTAAGAGTTGTTTGATTCACCGTATACATTCTTGTTATTATTTGGATTCATTTAAAATGATTTTGTTTGTAAATATGACCAGCTACAAAATCGTGAGATTCTGTAGCTATTCATAAAAGTTCGATTTTTGTTGATTTTACAACTAAACTCTGTCTAAAATTGTTTATTCTTGTCCATCTTCAGGTACACACAAATTTCAATGGGAATTGGATCTGCTGTGGCAGTTTAGAACATGTTTTTTGTGATATAGTTTTGTTTTAAGTTGTTAGCCTTAGGCAGAAATAAAGATTTGGGAGATTTTTCCGAGATTTTTTCCAAACAGTTTTTGATAATTCCCACAGGGATGTTTTACCCTGTGGCCTTTATATACTCATTAATTTTTGTAAAGAACCCATCACTATTGGGAGAACGAAGACTATGGACTTATGATTATACAAACTCGAATGGAAGTGGATGCGTTGTAACGGCTTTAGCTTTCAATTTATCATACTTTCGTTCAAGTTTTGTGCATTTTAATTTGTAATCAAATTATTGACTACTTTAGATATCAAGATTTGTTACAGATTGATGTGTTATGATTTAAATTTTGTCCATATCTGATGTATCTCATTTTACACACAACAATTACTCTGTTTGAATTTAATAAATAGAAGGTTTATCTAAATGTGATGATCTTTAAATCATAAAATTGTTGTTGTTTTATGTCTTGTTTGTTCTGTCATTCGTATTCAAAGAGAATTGCTGCTTCTTGTTTACGAGAAGCTTGTGGAAAATCGAGTGTGGGTTTCCCCCATCGAACAGCTAAATCGGATATTGTGCACGGGACAAATTGGAAAGCGTTACTACAGGTTAGTTTGTTAGTGTTATTTAATTATTTTAGTTAATATATAAATTTCTTGTAATCTGAACGCCTCTCACTGTTCATCTCTATAGTTCAGATTTACAGTTAGGATTGTTATGTTATTGTTACGCTTAGATAGCTGTCATTTTATTTCTATCTCAAAAAAGATTATAAAAATAAAAAATAATAGCTTTACTGTCATAGGACAGTTCACAAATGATTTTTGCAGGTTTTCAATTTAAAATCTATAATTTGTGAATACCGTACATGTATAATTGAGATTTAATTCTATTGATAATTGAACATTTAAATAAGTAGAATGATTGTTTTATAATAATAGTTAGTGAACTGTATTTATATATTTTAGATCTGTATATAGTTTGTTGTAGCTTCTTTTTTCACTTAGATTAGTTTCTTTAGCTTAGTATTTCTTTCATTTTCATAGGAATTAGATCGTCCAACGGAGCCGCTAAACCCGTCGGAGTGGATCATTCCAAATGGCTTGGGTTATTTAGACAACCCCGGATCGGATCCACCCCTCCAGTTGACGAGCGGTCAATTTCGCCCATCAACAAATGGCGCTAGAAGGACGACCAACTGACAAGCTGGCCTTGTAGGAGCCTTTATTTTAAATGTATTCAATTTCCCCCATGGCTCCCCAAATCACTATGCTGGAACATGCTTTCAACTTCTCATTACCCAATGTTCCCAACGAGACAGTCTCTCGCTTGTCCTAACTCACCTTTGATGGTGGAGGCAATATATATGCTAAAGACCACCTTAACAAGTTTTGGTGCAAATGCATCAAACATGACATCTCAGATTTAAGAGTTTTATGTAGACTTTTTGCTTTTACTTTTAGAGGTTGGATCAAACATTGGTCTGAATCCTTTCCAACATGTCACATTTTCTATTGGTTTAAATTTGTAGATGAGTTTCTAGATGCTTTTGAAATTTATGATTTCGATCAATTATGTGAAGAATTTCATACTTTGCTAATCAACGACGATTCATCTTCAGAAGACTTTTTGACAAGAGTTTATCATATCCTCTGTAAATTTAATCTCGATGACTTGTCATTAGCATTAAATATCTTCTATGATGCTTCCATCCCTTCCACATGCCAGGGAGGTAGAATCTATTGATCAGGCTCTTATTGACAACCAAATTGGTTTTTCCTTTAGATCATTGTATTTTCAGTCTAAGACTAGTATGGAAGATGATTCGTTTCTAGCTCAAGGTGAATACCCTCATTCTTGTAACTCATTCTCTAATCAACATTTAAAATCAGTCATTGAAGAACACTTAAGCGACGAAAAAGTCTTGAATGTTCTAGTACTCCTATGAAACTTATTAGAGAAGAAGTTACGCAACTAGAAGAAGAAACTTTAAACCTTCATCCTCAAAATGCACTTTGTTCACATGAAAGACTAGATGCTTGTCACATAAATTTTGAATTATCTATCACACAAAAGGAAAATCCAGATGATCATATTATGTTGAGGAATTCGTCACCAAAACAGAGTAAGAGTTTTAAATAAGGTGAAGAGAAATCTTTTGAGAATACCATTAGTAAGAGTTTTAAATAAGGTGAAGAGAAATCTTTCGAGAATACCATTGTTAATTCAAGAGATTCTTTCACGGCTTATTTATGATTCCTTTATTATTTATATCCTAATTCTTCTTAGGACCTTGACTTGACATCTTACCTACAACATCTTATTCTTTTCTACCACAATCATATCATTTCGATATGCTAAATTTTGGTGAAATTAATTCCTGAGCATAACATTGATAAACTGGATTTGACGCTGAGCCACCTTTCATCACTCACATGGGAAAGGACATGTTATGAGATGATTTTACACGCTTTATTGTTGAAAAAGGACGATGCATTATATTTTATGGAGATCAAACATTCTAAGTTTCATAATTTCCGTTTTCTTAGTCAATCTTATGTTTATGCTTTGCATTTTGAAATGATCAATCTCATCGAAGGAAACATTCAAACCAATGGTCCAATTGATTGCACCAATCCTCCCAAGGATGAGTTTCCCATTGATATATCTTCGTTTCATCAAAGTCATGGTTTGTATCCCTATTTCTTTTGTGACAGATCTTAGGATGGTTTGAATATTCATATATAAAGAAATTTCATAAAGACAAGGTTGTGCTTGCTTTCTCTTTACCTAAGTATCTTGGAAGTAGGCATTACATGTTTCTTTGTAGGATCCTCCATGTGAAGAAATTAATGAACACTTAGAGAATTGTTATGAGGAGGATGGGGCATTTCCACCTTGGTTGATGGTTATTTCATTTCCTGTAATCCCAACAGTTTTTCAAAACCTACTTATTATTCTCACCTACGCCATTATGACCCTTTATCACAAGATTGCACAATGGTCGGAGGATTCATACATCAAGAATAATCGTAAGGGAAATGGTAAGATCATTCTTACTTTGGATTTAGATGATTATTATGAAGGTAAGTGTGGATATGTTTCTATCATCTATTGATATATTACCATTCTTATTGGTAATGTTTGATTTTGTTTCCATTGTAGGATTAGAGTTACCTCGGACGACCACATTGGAAACATGACTTCACGTAATATCCTGATTTGTTTAATAGTTAAGGTAGGTTTAGGAATAGTTTTTCCTTTCATTGTATTTCTCAAGATATTTCTCTCTAATAATGCAGCCATGAATGCAAGTGGGTGCACCACGAGAATCATAATACAGTTGTTGTTAGGGAATTCCCCTTGATCTTTTTTCTCTTTACTCTAGTTTAACATTTATTTTCAAAAACGCAAGATCACATGAAAATATTAAAATGGAAAGTAAAGAGATAAATAAATCTGAATCAACCTCGACCCAAGGTACCACGAGTAAGACTTCTTCCCCATCAACCGATTTTCCCATTCTTTCGGGCCTCCCAAGGATTTGTTGCATGAGGTTTTAGATGCACCTTCTATACATTTTTTGTTTGGATTTCTTTGCTTTCCAATTTTTTCTTTCAATCGGTGTGTTTTGTTTCCATTTATGCTTATCGCTTTGTTTCTTTTGAAATACATATTCTATTATGAACTATTCCGGACAAAGAAAACAAAATTCTTTTCTCCTGAAATGATCACGAAAATTTGTTTAAACATTCATTGTGATATGATTTTGAAATTTATAGCCATGTTGAGGAAAGACTGTTGTTTGAAAGAAGTTTATTGATTTCAATTTGTAAGTGAAGACTGCCATGATCATCCATTATCTTCTTACATTGTCCCCGCTCTTTAAGGGAATAACTTAGAAGATGTCTCCCTGTCTTAGAAGGTTGGTTTTGTAAAAAAACCATCTCTTTATCTTAATGAAGGACAGTTTAAAATTTCTCTCAAGGTCTGTAATTTATCAAAATATGTCCAAAATATCATAATTTTCAGCCACCATTTCCAATTCATCGTGATGATTTTAGGGGCTAAATTTTGTTCACATGGGCTAATTTTCCATTTTCTATTTTTCCAAAAAATGAGATTCCTATTTTAAAATGATTTTCCCAAATTTCTATAGGATAAAAATAATTTTAACTTAAAACGCCAAAATTTTATAAAACTATATAAAATCCTTAGAAATTTGAATATTTTTACAAAATATCACAAACATTTATAGTTATCATATGAAGGATTAGTAAGATTCGGCCAAGGTTTCTACATTTAAAATAAATTTCCATCCTTAAAATCATCCCCGCCAATTATATATCTTTAAAACTAAATAAATCACACATGTAGAGTCAGTAGTGTTTGTAAACTCACGGGATACGAACAAGTCTCATTGGCAAGGTAAATGTAGGTATACGCCAAGACAACTTTCAATGGGAAAATCGAATGTGCCCTCCAACTAAGCAATGTTGGGTATATGAAAATTTGCAAATATGAAATCTTTTGACCTTTAAATGTCCCTTTATCTTCGGGATTCCTCGAACTTTAAGGATAATGGATATCAGAGTGGTTTAATGGAAAACCGTCATGATATGGATGCCCTCACAAGCAACAAAGGGTTCTTATCAACAGTATTGGAGATTTTCTCTTTAATATCATGACTCGCTTGTCTTAAGACTGTTATCAATTTTAATCTTTTAAAGCACAACTGGAATTCTTTGATTAACGATGATGTTTAAACAATTTCTTCTGGTTGTTTTGAGTTAGAATTATTCTCATTAACATAATCTGAATTTGTTCTTATATGAGATAATCATTTCTACCAGCAGGTGGGGTCGTGCTGCATTGTTGGCGTTTCCATTTTGCATTTTTATCTTTGCTTACAAGCTGCCCAATACACAAGGGGTTTTGAACCCTTAATACTCATTGCAATCTTTTAAACAAAACAACACTATTATTTTGTGCATTCACACACCGGCTTTTCGCTTAATATTTTCATGACTAAAAGCGACAAACCTTGAGTTCAAGTCATGTCGATGGCATTAAAATCGCCACTGTATTATTGCTAACACTTGTTCATGTGGTCATTTCCTCTAACTCAATAGTGGTCACACTTATGTCAAAAACACCAAACTTTTATTTACTCTTTGCATTTTTGTTGATATGGTCTCAATTTATAGGTTCTCCATGCAATGATATTTGGTGTCTTTGATTAAATCCTTTAGTGTACGGAGAGCCATACAACGCATAAACTTTGTGATCAAAGTTTTGGTGCTATATCCGAAATGTTGTTTTGTTGTAAAGCATACACATACTATTGTTGACCAATTATTGATTATGAACATAATGGTTTGCAAATAGTTATTTGATAAATGGATTGTGATGTGAATGATTTGATTTACCGTCGATTGTACATTTCAATATAAATGTTTTGCATGGTTCATTTCATTCCACCACACTCACACACTTAGGCATTAATGACTGCCTTATATCTCGGGATACCTCTGCTATTTTGGGAAACTTGTATTTCCGGCTTCAGATATACCCCCTGCCTAACCCCCTCGCCCTGCTTAATTCCCGCTTCATCGTGGTGTTTCTCCTATGGCACTTGTAGTGCGTATAGAACCTAATGGCGTCTAAACGCTGCTGCTATTTGACAATGATTGTGAAGACCTGGAGAATAGTGGTCGGCTAGTTTTTATCCAAAAATTCGAGTGTTTCAACCTCATGGTAGCTCCACGGGCTTGTTTCCCATTCGACATGTAGAGCTAAGGTTGAGTATCCAACTGAACTGAACGTAAGAATTCCTCACCAGCCAATGTTTACCAGAGGGCGAGGTGGTTAAGAAATCGAGGTGGATGAAGTGCCACACGCCTCCCCATTCAATATCGTAGGAAAATTGTCGGGCCAGACAGAGGGTGTCTGCCAACGCCTTAAGTCTAGGGCAAGTAAGTGGTATGATCTATTAGCCATTGTTAAGGAATTCGTGACTTGCGAAGGTCGCTATGGTTTAGTGTTTCTTTACCATCTTCAACTGGTTATGAATTTCATAGACTACCCTCTGAGTATGCCTCACTACCTCCTATGTAGCCTATATAAAATGTCCAAAAGATTTAAGCATGAGAAGGCTAATAGAAGCCTTTTCCATCACTGCTTGATCAAAATCGTTATTGTTCATCATATGGGGCTAAGCGGTGACTATTGGCAAGCTTTCCCTTATCAATGAATGGCTTTGCCACTACCGAATGTGTCCAAGTGGACAAGACTATGAATAAAACCCCGGGTTGGGCTCAAGCTACACCTCCTCTACCCTTCTGCACTCACAAACCCTTGAACTACCCCAACATTGATCTACTTGATACCATGGCCGACCTATGTTCTAGTGCTATTAAGACAATACTCTTCAAGACCGTTAAGAGGCTTGTGAGGAAGAAAGGAAAAGGTTATACTGGTGCCAATAGTAAGGGAAAGAAGCATGCACGATGGATATCTAGATGTGCTGGGAACAAGCCCAAACAAAACATAGATCATAAGCCTATTGTTTTGAGTGAGGATTCAAACTCAGAGATTCAATGCTTTTTAGCCGGGAATACCCATATTCACATGGTCTCTGTCTCATGCTTTAACTCCTACTTAATTACGGTCCAACCTCCCAACGTTCTCAAGGATCTCTAACTTCCTCGAATTAAGTTTCACAGCTGGAACCTATGGTAATTTAAAGAACCCCACTTGTAGTGGACTTCATTCGATCAACCAATGCGGTACTCAATGTAATTTTGATTGAACGTTACTAACGGATGTTCCTCCTCACAGAATCTAAAAATTAAATCATTGAGGAACAAATATCGTGTTGTCAAAGGAAAATGACAGGCTACAAGCTTACGATAAGAGGCAAAAGACCACGTGTTCTATCATCTTCAGAAATGTTGAGGTAGCAACAGCCTTTGTTAACCCAAAGCTATCCTGACCGAATCATTTTCCCACAGCCCAAGTATGTTATTTCAACATCGATTTTGAATGATTTGGTTTGAATCAGCATAGCCGATTGTGTTTTCTCTGAATTAGTTTGCTTTAGTTTGAAAAGATTCAAAAGCGATTCTGTCATTTTCAAATTACCAAGAATGATTTTGTTTTGAATTATCATAAACGATTGTGTTTGCAAAAGATTTGTTTGCTAAAATGGAATATAGCTATGTTTTGATTGAACCGATTTAATATGATTTTATTGTTCTTGAATTAGCATAGCCGATTGTGTTGGCTTTGAGTTAGTTTGATTTAGTTCTCATGGTTTGATTTTGAAACGATTCTACGCCCCCGAATAAAGATAATTACCTTGCATGCTAGATTAGTATCAAATATTTGTTTGATAAATAGAATATAATCCATTGATTCAAAAACAAAACAATTGCTGATTTTAGAAATTGTCAAAACAATTTCGTCTCTGTTCTGAATTGATAATAAAAGTTGTTTGACAGATCACATACATCCCTATTACCATTCCATTGATTCGGAGCACGCTTTTCGTTTGTTTTGAATTGGTATAAAAGATTTGGTTACTTTTAGTGTGAATGATTGGGTTTTCTTTGAATTAGTAATTAAGAGTTGTTTGATTCACCGTGTACATTTATGTTACCATTTGGATTAATTTGGTACCACTGTTTAGAATAGTGGACTAACCATAATCGGAGATCAGAAGAATAAGTAAAAGTTGGATTTTGTTGATTTTAAAACTAAACTGCCTAAAATTGTTTATTCTGTCTTCAGGTACAATAATGAATTTCAATGGGAATTGGATTTGCTATGGCAGTTTAGAACATGTTTTTGTTATATAGTTTTGTTTTGTTAGCCTTAGGCAGAAATAGACGATTGTCTTTATTTTTCCAAACGCTTTTGATAATTCCTATTGTGGATGTTTTACCTTGTGTCCTTTATATACTCATTAATTTTGTAAAGAACCCATCAACAAGTAGAGAACTAAGATTCAAGTGGACTTCATGTGATTATACGCACTGAATAGAAGTGGGATGTCTTGTAACAGCTTTTAGCTTTCAATTTATCATACTTTCGTTTAAGTTTTGTGCATTTTAATTTGTAATCAAATTATTGACTACTTTAGATATCAAGATTTATTATAGGTTGATGATATGATTTAAATTTTGTCCATATCCGATGTATCTCATTTTACGTACAACAATCATCTTGTTTCAATTTAATAAATAGAAGGTTTATGTTCTTCATTAAAATGAACGCTCATGTACAAATCTCTCGACCGATTCATCTAAATGTGATGATCTGTAAATCATAAAATTGTTGTTGTTTCATGTCTTGTTTGTTCTATCATTCAGATTCAAAGAGAATTGTTGCTTTGTTTACTTAGAATCTTGTGGAAAATCGAAAAGGGTTTCCATCTAATAGCTAACCTGATAATCGCATGACAAATTGGAAAGCATTACTACAGGTTAGTTTTTTAGTGTTATTTAATTAGTTTAGTTAAATATACCCTTTGTAATTCGAGAACGCCTCTCAATCGCTCAATTTCTATAGTTCAGATTTACGCTAGGATTGTTATGTTATTGTTACACTTAGATAGTCGGCCATTTTACTCTTTCTCAAAAAATTATAAAAAATAAAAAAATAATAGTTTATGCAGCCATAGGACAGTTCACAAATGATTTTACAAATTTAGATCAAAATTCGTATTCTGTAAGTATTGTACATATATAATTGAGATTTAATTCTCATTGATAATTGAACATTTAAATAAGTAGAATGATTGTTTTATAATAATAGTTAGTGAACCTATATTTATATTTTTTAGATTTGTATATAGTTTGTTGTAGCTTCTTTTTTCAATTCTTAGATTAGTTTCTTTAGCTTGGTATTTCTTTATTTTCCTAGGACTTAGATCAGCCAATGAGTTTAAAACCCGCTGGAGGGATCATTCCAACATTGGGTTAAGTAGACAACCCCTGATCGGATTCACTTCTCTAGTTGACGAGCGGTCAATTTAGTCACAACAAATGGTGTTAGAAGGAGGTTCGACTGAAAAGATGGCCCTTGTAGGAGCCTTTATTTTAAATGTATTCAATTTCCCCCATGGCTCCCTCAAATCAGGTTGGAACATGCTTTCAACTTCACATTACCCAATGTTCCCAACGAAACAATCTCTCATTCTTGTCCAAACTCACCTTGATGGTGGAGGCAATATATCTACTAAAGACCACCTTAACAAGTTTTTTTGCAAATGCATCAAACATGGCATCTTAGATTTAAGAGTTTTATGCAGACTTTTCGCTTTTACTTTTTAGAGGTCTGATCAAACATTGGTTTGAATCCTTTTCCAGCATGTCACATTTTTTAATTGGTTTCAATTTTTAGATGAATTTCTAGATGCTTTGAAATTTATGATTTCGAATAATTATGTGAAGAATTTCATACTTCGCTTAATCAACGACGATTCATCTTCGAAGATCCTTTTGACAAGAGTCTATCATATCCTCTTATAAATTTAATCTCGATGACATGTCATTGGCATTAAATCTCTTCTATGATGCTTCTATCCCTTCCTATCACCATGTTCAATCACAAATGAAGAACCAATTGTAAATCCTATCACTCAACTGTAAGAACAATCTTCTTCGTAAGAAGAGAAAAAATTCTTCCGATAATGTTGAACAAGCTAGAGAAGTAGAATCTATTGATCAAGCTCTTGATAATGTTTCAAATTGGTTTTTCCCTTGAATCATTGTAGCCTAAGACTAGTATGGATGATGATTCATCTCTGGCTTAAGGTGAATGTCCTCATTCTGTAACTCATGCTCTAATCAACATTTAAAATCAGCCATTGAAGAACACTTATGACGGAAATCGCCTTGAATGTTCTAGTACCCTATGAAACTCCATTAGAGAAGAAGCTACGCAACTAGAAGAAGAAACTTTAAACCTTCATCCTTAAAATGCACTTTGTTCACAAGAAAGACTAGATGCTTGTCACATAAATTCTTCAACATAATATGATCATCTAGATTTGACTTCTGTATGATCATATTATGTTGAGGAATTTGCCACCAAAATAGAGTAAGAGTCTTAAATAAGGTGAAGAGAAATATTTTGAGAATACCATTGTTAATTCAAGAGATTCTTTTCAATGGCTTATGTCCTGATTCTTTATTCTTTATATCCCGATCTCTTCCTAGACTCTATTGGACTTGACACCTTACCTACAACATCTTATTCTTTCCCGCCACAATCATATCCTTCGGGATATGTTAAATTTGGTGAAATTAATTCGAGCATAACATTGATAAAACCGGATTTGATCGCTATTCACTTTCATCACTCACATTGGAAAAGGACATGTTGTGAGATGATTTACACAGTTTATTGTTGAAAAGGACTATGCATTATATTTTATGGAGACTAAACATTCTAAGTTTCATATACTCGCTCTTTTCTTAGTCAATCTTGATGTTTATGCTTCACATTTTGAATGATCAATCTCATCAAGGAAACATTCAAACCAATGGTCCAATTGATTGCACAAATCCTCCCATGATGAGTTTCCCATTGATATATCTTATTTCATCAAAGTCATGGTTTGCATCCCTATTTTGTGACAGATCTTTTAAGATGGCTTGAATATTCATATATAAAGAAATTTCATAAAGACAAGGTTGTGCTTTCTTTCTTTTTGCCTAAGTATCTTGGAAGTAGGGTTGACATGTTTCTTTAGATCCTCCATGTGAAGAAATTAACGAACACTTAGAGAATTGTTAGGAAGATGGGGCACTTCAACCTTGGTTGATGGTTATCTTACTGCATCCCACGTTTTCAAACCTACTTCACATCTCCCCAGCCTACGCCATTATGACCTGTATAATGACAAAATTGTTGAATGGTTGAAGGATTCATACATCAAGAATAATTCAAGGGAATGGTAAGATCATGCTTACTTTTTTAGGTGATTATTATGAAGGTAAGTGTGATATGTTTCTATCATCTGTTGATATATTACCATTCTTATTAGTAATGCTTGATCTTGTTTCCATTGCAGGATTATAGTTACTCCGATGGCTACATTGGAAACATGACTTCATGTAGTAACCTGATTTGTTTAATAGTTAGGGTAGGTTTAGGAAAAGGTTTTACTTTCAGTTGTATTTCTCACTATTTCTCTCTGTAATAATGCAGTCATGAATGCAAGTGGGTGCACCACGAGAACCATAATATGGTTGTTGTCAGGGAAGTCCCCTTGATCCTTTTCTCTTTAATTCTAGTTGAACATTTATTTTCAAAAACGCAGTATCGTCATGAAAATATTAAATGGAAAGTAAAGAGATAAATAAATTTGAATCAAACCTGACCCAAGGTACCGTGAGTAAGACTGCTTTCCCATCAAATTGGATTTTCCTACTTTCTTTCAGTCTCCCAAGGGATTTGCTGCATGAGGTTTTCAAATGCACCTTCTATACATTTTTTTTTGTTTGGATTTCTTTGCTTTCCAATTTTTTCTTCACTGGTGTGTTTTGTTTCCATTTATGCTTATCAATTTTTTCTTTTGGAAATACACATACCTGCATTATGAACTGTTCAGAAAAAGAAAATAGAAAATTCTTTCTCTGAAATGACTTCTGAAAATTTGTCTAAACATCCATTGTGATATGCTTCTGAAATTTACAACCATGTTGAGGAAAGACTGTTGTTTGAAAGAAGTTTATTGATTTCAATCTGTAAGTGAAGCCTGTCACGATCATCCATTATCTTCTTACGCTGTCCTTGTTCCTTAAGGGAATAACTCAGAAGATGTCTCCCTGCCTTCGAAGGTCGGTTTTGTAAACAAACCATCTCTGAATCTTAATGAGGGACAGTTTTAAAAATTCTTTCAAGGTCTATAAAAATATGTCCAAAATATCATAATTTTCATTGTCACCCCGCTCAATTATATATCTTTAAAAAACCAAATAAATCATTAAAGAGCTATGGGAAGTGCTTGTAAACCCATCAGGATGCTGAACAGGTCTGCTGGCAGTGGGTAAATGCAGGCATGATGCCAAGACAACTTCGTCGGGGTACTGAACAGGCCCGCCGACAGCGAAGCAATGTCGGGTATATGAAAATTTTCAAATATGAAATCTTTTGACCTTTAAAATGTCCTTTATTCTGATCTAGAACTTTTGGGCAGGATACGGATATCAGAGTGGGTTAAATGGAAACCCCATTGAGGCTATGGACGCCTACTGGTAGCAGTGGCTCTGTCAACAGTATTGGAGATTTATCTTTAATATCATGGCTCGCTTGTCTTAAGACTGTTATCAATTTTCATCTTTTAAAGAACAACTAGAATTCTTTGATTAACGATGATGTTTAAACAATTTTCTGGTTGTTTTTGAGTTAGAATTATTCTCATTATCATAATCTGGATTTGTTCTTATGGCATAGATAACTGCTTTTACCAATGTGTCACCATTATTGGCAGCCATTTTGCGTTTTTATCTTTTGCTTACAAGCTGCCCACACAAGGGTTTTGAACCCTCAATACTCATGGCAATCCTTTAAAACAAAACGACACTATTATTTTGTGCATTCACACACCTGCCTTTTTGTTTTCATTTTCACAACTGCAAGCGTGAAAACCTTAAGTTCGAAGTCATGTCGATGGAATTCAAATCGTCATTGGATTATTGCGAACACTCTTGTTCATCTGGTCATTTCCCTTCTAACTCAATAGTGGTCACACTTATGTCTAAAACACCAAACTTTTATTTACTTTGCACTTTTGGCTGATATGGTCTCAATTTATAGGTTCGCCATGCAATGGTCTTTGGTGTCTTTGATTAAATCCTTAGTGAAATGGTTTCATACAACGCATAAACTTTGTGATCAAAGCTTTGGTGCTATATCCAAAATGTTGTTTTGTTGTAAATCATACACATACTATTGTTGACCAATTATTGATTATGAACATAATGGTTTGCAAATAGTTATTTGATATTTGGATTGTGATGTGAATGATTTGATTTACCGTCGATTGTACATTTCGATATGAATGTTTTTCATGGGTTCGTTTCGTTCCACCACCCTTGTACACTTAGGCATTAATGCCTGCCTTGTATCTTGGGCTACCTCTGTTGGTTTTGGGGAAACCTGTGAGCTTTTGGTTATGCGTATACCCTATCTAACCCACTGGTTTTGGGCTGGTTAGTGTTTATCCAAAAATTTGAGGGTTTCAAACTTGCGGTAGCCCAGCAATTTTCCCTCACATTTGACGGATGCAGGGCTAAGGTTGGAGACATCTAGCTGGAACTGAATGAAGAATTCCTCAGTTCAGCCACGGGTTTACCAGCTAAAGGGTAGAGGTGGTTTAAGAATTCAAAGGTGGAAGAAGTGTCGTGGCCGCTCCTATTCACATCGAGGAAAATTTCCAGTTGTGACAGAGGTATGGCTGTCAATGCCCTTAAGTCTAGGTGGCATGATCTATTAGCCATTGTTAATAAATTCGTGACTTGCGAAGGTCGTTATGGTTTAGTGTTTCTTTACCATCTTCGGTTTCTTATGAATTTCATAGACTTCCCTCTGAATATGCCTCACTACCTCCTACGCAGCCTGTATAAAATGTCAAAACGATTTAAGCAGGAGAAGGCTGATTCTAGCCTCTTCCATCACTGCTTGATCAAAATCGTTATTGTTCATCATTTGAAGCTTAGTGGTGACTGCTGGCAAGCCTTCCTATCAAGGAATGGATTTTCCACTCCCGAATGTGTCCAAGTGGACAAGACTGTGGTCACCAAAACCCTGGTTGGGCCTGCTGTGCCACCTCCTACCCTTCTACCCCCTGTCAAACCCTCGAACTGCCCCAACATTGACCTACCCGATACCATGGCCGACCCATGTTCTAAAGACAATACTAAGACCGTTAAGAGGCCTGTAAGGAAGAAGGGAAAAGGTAATACCGATGCCAATAGTAAGGGAAAGAAGAATGCATGATGGATATCTAGATGTGCTCAGAACAAGACCAAACAAAACACTGACCAGAAGCCTATTGTTTTGAGCGAGGATTCAGACTCTGAGATTGAACACTTTTTGGTCGAGGAATACCCATATTCACACGGTGTCTGTTCTATTGAACCCTACGACTATGTGTCCAACCTCCCAACGTGCCTCAAGGACGATCCTAGCTTCCCGAGAATTAACTTTCACAGTGGAACCCCTGGTAATTTAAAAGAACCCCCACCTGTAGTGACTCGGCCCGATCAACCACCGTGTACTCAACGTAATTCTTGGCTTGAACACTACTACACGGATGTTCCTCTGTTGCAATCTAAAATTAAATCATTGGAGGAACGGGTTACTGTGTTGTCAAAGGAAAATGACAGGCTACAAGCTTACGATAAGAAGCAAAAGACCGCAGGTTCTATCGTCTTCAGAAATGTTGAGGCAGCTACCGCCTTTGTTAACTCAAAGTTATCCTGACCAAATCGTTTTCCTACAGCCCAGGTATGTTATTTCAACATTGATTTTTGAATGATTTGGTTTGAATTAGCATAGCCAATTGTGTTTTCTCTGAATTAGTTTGCTTTAGTTTGAATAGATTCAAAAGCGATTCTGTCATTTTCGAATTACCAAGAATGATTTTGTTTTGAGTTATGTTTGCATTGAATCAATACAAAATATTTGTTTGCTAAAATCGAATATAGACATGTTTTGATTGAACCGATTTAGTACGATTTTATTATTCTTGAATTAGCATAGACGATTGTGTTGGATCTGAGTTAGTTTGATTTAGTTCTATTTGGTTTGATTCAGAAACGATTCTGTATGTCTTGAATTAGCATAGTCGTTTGTGCATGAGTTAGATTAGTATCAAAGACTGGTTTGATAAATAGAATATAATCCGTTGATTCAAAAACGATTTCGTTGATTTTGAATTGTCAAAACGATTCTGTCTGTTTTGAATTGATAATAAAAAAGTTGTTTGACAGATCACATACATCCCTGTTACCATTCCATTGATTTGATACAATTTCGTTTATTTTGAGTTGGCATAAAAGATTTGGTTACTTTTACTATGAATGATTGGGTTTGCTTTGAATTAGTAATTAAGAGTTGTTTGATTCACCGTATACATTCTTGTTATTATTTGGATTCATTTAAAACGATTTTGTTTGTAAATATCACCAGCTACAGAATTGTGAGATTCTGTAGCTAGTCATAAAAGTTGGATTTTTGTTGATTTTACAACTAAACTCTGTCTAAATTGTTTATTCTTGTCCATCTTCAGGTACACACGAATTTCAATGGGAATTGGATCTGCTGTGTTAGTTTAGAACATGTTTTTTGTTATATAGTTTTGTTTTAAGTTGTTATCCTTAGGTAGAAATAAAGATTTGGGAGATTGTTCCCAGATTTTTTCCAAACAATTTTTGATAATTCCCACAGGGATGTTTTACCCTGTGGCCTTTATATACTCATTAATTTTTGTAAATAACCCATCACTGTTGGGAGAACGAATACTATGGACTTATGATTATACAAACTCGAATGGAAGTGGATGTGTTGTAACAGCTTTAGTTTTCAATTTATCATACTTTCGTTCAAGTTTTGTGCATTTTAATTTGTAATCAAATTATTGACTACTTTAGATATCAAGATTTGTTACAGATTGATGCGTTATGATTTAATTTTTGTCCATATCTGACGTATCTCAATTTACGCACAACAATTACTCTGTTTAAATTTAATAAATAGAAGGTTTATCTTCTTCATTAAATGAACGGTCATGTACAAATCTTCGCACTAGGATTTATTCAAATGTGATGATTTGTAAATCATAAAATTGTTGTTGTTTTATATCTTGTTTGTTCTATCATTCGTATTCAAAGAGAATTGCTGCTTCTTGTTTACGAGAAGCTTGTGGAAAATCGAGTGCGGGTTTCCCCCATCAAACAGCTAAATCAGATACTGTGCACGGGACAAATTGGAAAGCATTACTACAGGTTAGTTTGTTAGTGTTATTTAATTAGTTTAGGTAATATATAAATTTCTTGTAATATGAACGCCTCTCACTGTTCATCTCTATAGTTCAGATTTACAGTTAGGATTGTTATGTTATTGTTACACTTAGATAGCTGTCATTTTATTTCTGTCTCAAAAAAAATTATAAAAATAAAAAATAATAGCTTTACTGTCATAGGACAGTTCACAAATGATTTTTGCAGGTTTTCAATTTAAAATCTGTAATTTGTGAATACTGTACATATATAATTGATATTTAATTCTATTGATAATTGAACATTTAAATAAGTAGAATGATTGTTTTATAATAATAGTTAGTGAACTGTATTTATATATTTTAGATCTGTATATAGTTTGTTGTAGCTGCTTTTTTCACTTAGATTAGTTTCTTTAGCTT
>SNQJ01S0110669.1:0-29008 GCA_010110895.2 Picea sitchensis
TTTTAGCACTGTGTTTCAGCTTCTGTTTTCCAGCATCTCTTGTGCGTGCTCTATAACCAACCGATTGCCATCAATGACAACCTTGACCATCTGACCGATTGCCATCAATGACAACCTTGACCATCTGCGTCATCTCTGCTATAACCATATTTCCAACCTTGACCATCTGCGTCATCTCTGTTATAGCCATATTTCCAACCTTGACCATCTGCGTCATCTCTACTATAGCCATATTTCCAACCTTGACCATCTGCGTCATCTCTGCTATAGCCATATTTCCAACATTATTTCCATGCTAAAGCAATGTGGTATGTGGAAGTTCTTTCAGTGTCCATTCATGAGGGAACAACCCAAGTTTCTGAATCATTTGATAGAGTATTGGCACCCATATGAATATTCCTTCATGCTATAGGGCCAATCATTGACTCTGACTATCGAGGATATATATTTTTTGACCAAACTCTCCAAGAGGGGGGAGCTGGTTAACTTAAGGACTTTTCCTCTAGGACAACACAACATAGATGAATACATTGCCTTGTATTGCAAGGATGACATTGAGAAAGTAGGATCCTAGGTACCAATTCATAAGATCACAAGCCTCAACCTATGGATAGGAATTTATATGATTAGGTGGATCACGAGATCCATATCACTTCATCAGGATTTTTGTGCACAAGTGAATTGTGTAGCTCAGTGTCTGCAGGACACCATATTTGACTAGAGCACCATGATGCTCACATGTATGAAAAAACAATTGACCGACTATCGAAGAAGAAAAAACAAGAACTTCAGGTTTAGGACTATGTTGTGCAATTTATTTTTCGAGAGAGTGTCAAGCCTTAGCCCATGAGAGACAGTACGTGTCCATATTGTACCATTTCCATCATTATGCAGGTGGGTATCTTTGTTGCCTCAATAGGGTGCAGGGAGAGTGCAAGAGGAATTTGATGACAACTTATTTGATCGGTGGTCCCATAAAATTCATTTGATCAAAGACTACCCCTCTGCAGGGATCAGTTTCTTGATGGATCTTGATATGCCTATGCCCCCTAGCAAGGAGCATGGAGAGATAGGTACACATTACTTCATATTTTAAATATATTTCATTTTTAGTTTTTTAAATATTATCCATTTTTATGGTAACGTGAAATTAATAACTCAGTAATCTATTATATATAGACATGGGACCAGTATGACTAGCCGAATTTGCTAGGACCATGTGTCTTCCTCAAGAGGATGTCAGACTAGCAGCAACAGGAGGACCAACAACCTTGGGAGGGCCACCAATCGGAGAGGATGAGAGAGAAATTGAGACAAGTGGAAAAAAACTTGACAACTCTCACTCATCCATTGCCGATGGAAGATATTGAGGACCTACCCCCATCCATCCAGGCACATGTTGTAGGGGTACCCAGGACATGGGTTTAGTTGTTCTGGTGTCTTGCGAACACCATAGTTAATTACACTAGGGTCAACAGGCCTATGCCGTATCTAGCCTTGGACCACATATGTGCAGAGGGAACTCTTTTTTGTACTCTCTTATGTAGTGAAGGATTGATCCCAACAATGTATACTGGATCTATTTGAGGCTTTATGGCCCACTTTTGTACTTATGAAATTATATTTTGGATATATATATATATATATATTTTTCCTTATGGATCAAACATTTTGTACAAATGTATTTACATATGCATGTATGTGTGTGTGATATGCCAATATAATACATGATTATCCAATGTATCAGTTAGTTGATTAGATCTCCTAGGAACATGAATATAAGTAATTTAATCAAAATAATTTTCTAATAGATGTAACCTAAGGAATCATATGTGAAGGGTAGGATCGTAGACACAGTACACTACATTTAACCGAGACATGACCATTTGAGCATATAGATAAAACTGGAGGTGATAAATACCATGTGACAAGGCATCACACAATAATTCTATTATGGCACTGTACTCGACAACATTATTTGTTTCTTCACCCAGCAAAATACCTCCAGAAGACATCAACCGACCAAAGGGCATGAAGATTATTTGTTTCTTCACCCAGCAAAATACCTCCAGAATACATCAACCGACCAAAGGGCATGAAGATCACCCAAGCTACAGAAGCAAGCCTCCAAGTGTGTCATCTAGAATCTTCCACAAACCCAACATAGACCTCATATTAACTTGACATCGACCACAGTGAAAAGAAACACAATAAACTACACATCCACGGGACAAAAATACCAAAAATGTCTAAATAAAACTATACATTATATACAAGAAGTCACACCTAGGTGACCGATTTGAGCATAATACTTCTTAAGTTAGATCCCATTTCTAGGTTCCGATAAATCATTACCCTCGAAATCAACCAGGTGATAGGCACCCTTTTCTAAAACTTTCTTAACAATGAACGGTCTAAACCACCTGGGTTTTAATTTTCCTTCCCCCAAGGGATCTTTCTCTTAGTCATATACTAGGACAAGACCACCTTCAGAGAAAACTCTAGGGTGTACACACTGATCATAATCACACTTGACATGTTATTTGTGAGCCTCATTGGCCAAGGTTGCATCTTGATGTTTCTCGAGATATAGGAGACGTTCTTCAAGTAGAGTAGTGTCGGGCAGTAATTCCACTTCCAACTTAAGAGAGGGAATTTTGCACTCTATGGGAAAACTGCCTCCAGCCCGTACATTATTTGGAAAGGAGAGAAACATGTAGCAGTCTTGACTGAGGTTTGATAAGCCCAAAGTGTCGAGTACAACATCAAATTCCAATTCTACTTGGCTGAATCGATCGTCTGTTGGAGAATAGTCTTGAGAGACATATTAACAACCTCCACTTTATCATTATCTTGTGGATAGTAGGGTGATGAATGTTCTTACCTAAACCCTATTTTTTTATGTTAGCTCAATCATCATATTGTTTTGGAAGTGACTGCCATGGTCTTTGACAATTTCCTTCAGAATACCGAACATGGATACAATCTGGTTAAAAATGAAAAGTGCAGTTGTTTCTTCATCATTAATGAATGTCAGCATGGCCTCGACCCTCTTATTGAAGTAGTCTACTGCCACAATGATTTAACGATGCCCCCTAGCCAAAGTCAGGTGACATGTAGTGAAATCAATTCTCCACTTAGTGAAGGGACAAACAACAATAACTGGAAACATGGGAGCAGGGTGTGCCTGCATCTTATGAGAGACGATCTGGCACGGGTGACACTTCATGATTGCCTCTACACAATATTTGATCAAAGAAGGCCAGAAGTATCCATCGTGAAGAATTTAATGGGATTTTTCCAAGCTAGACAAGTGACCACCGGATGCTCTGGTGTGAATATTATTCAACACAATATCCTCCTCTTCGTGAGTGAGACAACGATGAAGAATGAAATAAAATCTTTGTCAATATAAAGTATCATTGATGATACAATAGTTCCTCTCTTGATGGTGTATTCACCAATGCTCGTCATGAGAAGCAGAGGAAGGGAACTTCAAATTCTAAAGATACACAGGTATATCTCCATACCAAGGGTCTAAATATGCAATAAGGAAAATATCCACATTGATTAGTGACTCTTCAAGAAAATCATTACCACTTTCAACCAAAAGTTTTGAAATTAGTTCAGGGAATACCAAGGACCTTTTATATTTCGCCAAAAAAATTTCCAAGTCAAATTATTGTAGGATGACTATCCATCAATTGATTTTCCCATCGATGACCCATCGTTTCAACGCATATTGAAAAGGGTTCACGATAGCTACAATGGTGGTTTTTCAAAGTAAGATGTAATTATGGAATCGTTGGAGAACATGGACAATTTCCAAAGTGAGTTTCTCAACATGGGTGTACTTGAGTTTCAGTCCAACCAAGCCTTGAATAAGATATTATATAACATTCTCTTCAAGCGCATCATCCTATTGGACCAAGACCATGCCAATAGTAGACTCTACGGCAGCCAAGTACAAAAAGAAATCCTTTCCATAATCTAGAGGACTAAGCAAAGGGGAAGATTTTATTGCACGTTTCAACGCTTTGAAAGAGCGTTGAGATGCTTCATCCTAACAAAATGGGACCCCTTTCTTCAAGAGATGCATAAATCCTTTAGTAATCTCGACATAGTTTGCAAAACAATGCCGAAGAAACTTAACTTTCTCCTGTAAACTTTGAAGCTGGGGGATTTTGTGCGGGGGAGGAAATTGAACTATTACCTCAACCTTTAGAGCATGTACCATGATCCCTTTATTTGACATGATAGAACCTAACAAGAGACCTGGCATTACACAAAAGATACACTTATTCATATTAAGGTGAATCCGTCAATAGCCACACCTCTAAACTATGATTCATAAGTGGGTGGTATCATCAGATATCTTATGAGAATGTGATTCTATATCATCAAGATACACCTCGAATATATGTTTGAGGTCGTGGAAGGAAAATGAAATGGCCTACTAAAAAGTGGATCCAACATTCTTAAGGACAAAAGGCATTTTACTTTATGAGAATGTACTCCAAGGACATATAAATTCCATTTTATATTGATCGTTGGGCTTGATATGAATCTGGTTGTACTCGAAAAAACAATCCATACAATAAAAGACCTCACAACCCGCACATTCATCGACAATTTGGTCAATGAATGGGGTTGGAAAATTATCTTTTGGGAAAGATTTATTTAGATCACAAAATTACATACACACACAGATCGTACCTTCTTTGTTTTTGACAGAAACAAGGTTCGACAACCATTCCATCAACTGCACTGGATAGATGAAACCAAACTTTCTGATTTTCTCTACCTCTACCTTAATCACCGCTTCCTTGCGAGTATTGAGTGGGTGAAGATTCTTCCGGACAGGCTTAGCATCAGGGTAAGTTGTAATTTCTTGTTCAAGTAGGCATGGGTCGATTCGTGACATCTCCTCATAAGACCAAGAAAAAACATCGTGAAACTCTTTAAATAATTTAGTATAGATCTGAATCTCCTCAGAGGAATAATCCGCTTTGATGAAAAATGTTTTCAACGATGCCAGGGGTTCTTGAGATATCAATAGGAATCGTTTCATCTATAATTTCAATTTTTCCCTTAGCACAAATTCCATGCGTGGCGAGAGGGTTAACATGACAAGTGGCATCTCCATTCACATTCAAAGTGAACTCTCTTGCATTTATTCTCCTCAACTCGGGTAAAAAAATAAGATCTATGGTTAATATCATCCTAATTTCTATCTCACCAAGTCATTGCCTCCAAAAATCACCTCATCAAAGGGAAAGACTAAGTCCAATTGATAGTGAGTGGTAAGAGAGTCTTGAGCCCAAATAGGCTCGAGAACAGGATCTACCTGATGTGGGGGAGCCTGATCAGGGTTATCCAAGGATTGATACTATATGCAACCTCAGAAGTGGATAAGGGCATAGCCATTCCAGGATGCCTTACACCTTCCATAAAAGCCGATGGGGAAGGTAAATTCGACGAGTCATTAAAGTAACTCATTCGAAAAGAAGAGAATTGAAATATCTCATTCTTCGACTGATCGGGGACAACTAAAATAAACTTGACATCATTCGAAGGTGGTGGATAATCAAAAGTCCCCATTAGAGATGGAAACAATCTGACACCTAAGTTTATATTATCTGGTTGTGGGTTATTAATCATCGGGACAATGGATTCCCATGATGAAGGATGAATATGGGAGAAGGATAAGTGATAAATGATTATGATCCAACCTTCACGAGGAAAACATAAGACCGAAAAAAATGTGGATACAATCGTTGTCATAGCATAGGTCCAAATCCACTCTAACAAAATATTGTAGTTGAGAGGCGCATCAACTACTTCTACCTCGACGCACACAGTTTTTTCCTGCAACTTCATGGGGAAGGAGGGAATTATTCCACGTGGTCTAAAATATTGGTCGTCAAACATGGTTAGAAACATTAGTGATGGATACAACTCAAGTTTTCCAATGGCCTTCTAACATGCCAACGATATCATGCAAGTTGAGGCACCCTCGTCTACCACCGTAAAGAAAATGTTTCCTGTCAATGATTTTTTGGCATACATCACTACTATCTGAAAAATGACGTGGTGAGGAAGACGAGGTTTACAATCTGTAGTGTCAAAAAAAATCATTCTTGAGTTAGTAGTCTTAGAATCTCCCAAGGCAGAAAACAATGCTTTCCTATATGAAGGGAAATTCTGGATAACTTCCAGAGCAGACATTGCACAAGGATTTTGTGCCAGATCCTCCATTACAGAGTAATTCTGAGCATCCCTTGCATTTGGGTTATGAGAATCCTTCTTAAATTCACCCTTAGGGATGTGATTCATAATTTCTCCCATAGTCTTCTCAATGTGAAGAGGGGGTGGTGGGTTCGAAGCTTCTTTTCCCTTGTCAACAGATTTCAGAATTTTGTAATCATGAGCCCTAGTCTACAGATGAGCATTTGATCTGATCGTATAAACATTTGCAGCTCTGTTATTAGCATTAGGCATGGGGGATCCATGATTTTCCCTAGGTTCATTCATGGATGATGAACCTTGAGCCATATTTTTCCCTTTTGAGAAAGTGTTGGATAACACAACAGGTTGTTGTTGTGGCAATATATTTTGGTCTTCCTCAAATGGAGGGCATTGGTGAGTTAAGTGATCTTTCGTGCAAATCTTACATGGAAACTTCAACTTCCTCTTTTTGTTTTTACCATCGTCAACATTATTCACAACCTTATTATCCACCTTACCATTTTTGTTTTTATATTTCCTCTTTTCCTTGTATTTTTGGTTACCCTTGGGATTCGTCGATTGCATGTTGTGTACATCCAACGTTTGGGTTGCGGGGTATCCGAACTAAGAGTTTGGATTCCCACAGTCTATTGAATCAATAATTATTATAACTGGTTAGTCAACTGATATGTGGGCTTGATTTGTGCTAATCCTACTATGCCATTGACATGAGGTCTATAATTCTATTTGGTCTTGTCTAAATTCGAGTGTGGTGCATCTGAAAGGATCTCGTACAACATGCCGGATTGAGAGTAAATTAAATCCTGTTTTTTGGCTCTCATAATAGCCTCTTCTTAGAAAAAAACTTTGCATGTCGTGATGTCTTTGGATACACAAGGAACCAAGGAATTTAGGAACCTTTCGAGAAAAAATGTGGGAGGGACCTTCACTTTGATCAAGATCTTTCATCGATGCCATTCTCGTATGTGATCCGAGATATGGACAATTTTTTTTTCTTGAAGTTGGCTAGAAAATCAATGTCGTCATCATATCTAGTCGATAATTGGAAATTGTTTAAAAAAACCATATCTAGGTCATTAAAGTAATCATACGTCGATCTATCAATCTCGATATCCCATTTCATCTCACCCCCTATAAGTGTGCATTGAAATAAACACAACTGAACAGTGAATTGGATGATCACCATAAATGAAATGTCGTAACATGATCACCTGGATCTTTGCCAAGATTTCCTTCAAAATTAGGGATTTTCGAGGGAAACTTAGTGGGCATGGGGGACCAATGCGAATCATGATAGATTGGATCATTCAATAGCCTCGACAAGTCTCGAAAATGAAGTTTTTTTAGGGAAGGTAGTCTAGGTTCTGGAGGATTCGAAGGAAAAGAGGGGCCTGGATTTTGACTAACATGAGGTTTCCAGGAAATATTTTCCTGTTGGCTAGGGTTTTGGTAGAAACCATTGTGGCCCTAAAATGATTTTGTGCTTAATTATGCATCATCGACGGATTCCCATAGTTGGATGACACACCTTGTGTAAGTATTGGTCCTTGCAAGGTATTCCAAGGACCTTGGTTGGGGATTCCCCCAGCGGACCCTCCTAACATAGGTATTGAACCCTGCTTGGGGTTCCACTGAGAGTGGGAGGGGATACCCCTGATTGTCATCACTTGTGAAGGAAATGAGCCCTGCCAGGGATTTCCAAGACCTTGTGAGGAGTAAAATCCTATCATCACTCTCCATGAACGAATGAATCCTTCCATAGGGTTTGGTTGACCAAATATGGGGTTTCCCCCTTATGAGAAAGAAGATGATAGGACAATGTTATTTATAAATGCATCGAACAAAGAAAAGTCATGGACCCTACTAGAGTCATATAGGATTGAGGCCCATAAATCCATCCACTGAACAAATTAGAGGTGGTGTTAAGCCTGAATGGCTACTAGAAATCACCTTCGAGTGAAGGGGATGAAGGAGGGATATGACCCCCACCGTAAGGGATAGTGCTAAATTGGGTAGTGGTGCTCATGAAAGATCCATGTAAGGGATCACTATAAATCCTTTCCCCCATACGAAACCCGACATTCCATATGAAAAGGGAGTGCCAGACACATTATGAATAGAGGGAACAATGGTCATAATCGTTGAGGGGGTTGTGCCACTGCTTGAAGTTGTGGGTTTCTAGAAAATCATAGTCCTGATAGGTGGAAGTGGGGAAGGAGGCATGTTGGCAAAGGGGCAGGCCTTGGATCCAATGCTATATCAATTCACCAACAAAAACCTAACTACTGACCCTTTCGGTAACACCTGCGAAGAAGATGAAGTCTCGTCCGAGGTAGAGGGAGCGGTGGTTTTAGGAATCAGATGTCTACAACATTAGCTGGGACACAAATCTGTGATTCTAAAACTTAACAAAGCACTCAACAATTAACATTCATCAATATCTAGTCTTAGTTACAGTGCAGTTAAACCCTAATTACAGAGTATCACAATATTCATTCAGATCTAGGGTATTTAAGAACTAAGCATATGTACATAAGTCAGATCTAACATCCATCCATATTATTAAGCACTAAGAATCAAAAGATCATTCATCTATATTAAATCACTAATAAAGTAAATACATCAATACATCATTGGCATAGGGGCATACCTAGGGTTCAACACTACAACAACACGACAACAAAACCCTAACTACTGACCCTTTCATAAACACCTGCGAAGCAAATGAAGTCTCACCCGAGGTAGAGTCAGAGATGGTTGCAGGAATCAGATGACTACAACAGTAGATGAGACATAGATATGTGATTCTAACACTTAACAGAGAACTCAATAGTTAGCATTCATCAATATTCAGTCTTAGTACAGTGCAGTTAAACCCTAATTATAGAGTATCATAGTATTCATTCAGATATAAGGTATTTAAGCACTAAGCATATCTACATAAGTCAGATCTAACATCCATCTATATTACTAAGAACTAAGCAAGAACAGATCATTCATCTATATTAACTCACTAAGCAAGTAAACACATAAACACATCAATACATCGCACAAATCATAGCAACACAACATGTACGTGGTTTACCCCCACCCTGGGGCTACATCCACCAACTCTTATCTTCTTTATTATCTTTGGTAAAGCTTCTTACAAGAACATAGCATCCAAGTTCTACTCCGTATAAGATAGGATATCTATGTGCACTCTGCTAGATCCTCCTTCTTCTATCTAGGGTACAATACCAAGCCTTCACACAACCTCTTACAATTACTTTCACTAGTCTTGTAATCTTCACACAGTATACAAAAAGAACTTACAACTCTTGATCACATAGATCGGACTCTAGCACTTAGAACACTTACCTACTAGGTCTCTCCTTCTTACATCACCTAGATACTTATTTATACATTAAGAAATAGGCCTAAACATGGGTAAACCCATGGGCCGACATCCCATGCCCATTACATAATACCGAGTCCCAAAAAGGACCCTAAAAGGGGCCGAGATCCCATGATCTCCACTTCGTCTTGTGCTCCACCTTCGCAGCATGTCAAAGTCCCAAAATTAGGTCAAACATGACAAAGAATCCTCAAAATTTGGTCAAGGGTCAACAAGCCCCCAACACTCACATGTGACTCATCCCGAGTCACTCTAATCTGACTAGTTTTGCTTCAAAAACATCGAGCTTGGCTTGAGATAATTTGACTTATTGTTGTGCCATGACCTCCTATTCAATGGACTCTTATATGATTTCTTCATTGATAGGTCTCTCTAGGTGTTTTTCAGCTGTAGTGATGACTTGCTCTAGTTCCGCTCCTTGGCCTTCAATCTTTGTGAACAGTTGGTAATCCTCATCCTGTACAAGTTGGAGCCTCTGAGTTACTTCCATAACTCTTCTTTGAATAGTGTGGACCTACTACTAGCTAGTGCACTGCTCTTGGGATCGCTTCATTCTTTACATAGCTGATAGGGGCTTCAACTATGCATGTATTGTCTCTGCTTGTTGCTTCTCTTCCTATAGTTGTGAGTCTAGTGCCTTCAATTCTGGATTCTCAGTGAGTCGCTCATATTTCTAAGCACTATGATCACTCAGTTGATTGCATTCCATGGAAAGTAATTTGATTCTTTCAACTACGCTTCAAACATTTTCTTCTCTTTGATCCCTTACATCCTGCGGGGTGTTGGGTACGGTGCAGAGCTCTAAGTCTACCATTCATTGTTGTAGTTGTTGGATAGCTTTTGCGAGATTCTATACTTGATGCATAACTCGGTATTTTTCCTATGGTTATAATCCTATCATAGAGTGGAGTGCACTGTTGATTGCTTCTTTCACTTCGAGTTGCTCTGCGAGCAATTTTTATTTTTCTTGTTTCATCTGTGCTTTCTCTTCTTCAAAATTTTCCTAGAGAGAAACCTTCTCATGTTCTGCAAGTCGGCGTTGTTCTACGAGTAGTCCTTGCACTTGCTTCAAGGCCTGGGTGGCTTGTTTGTTTCTTCTTCTGTACGATGAAGGCGAGCTTCGACCGCATCAGCTAGTCGACAGAGTTGGGTTGGCTCATCTCCCAACTCTGGTTCTCCTGATGGCAGGGGTGTAGTGGAAAATGTGTATCTGGGCTAAAGGGCCTACTGTACCCCTCAGAGGTTGACCTTAATTATGTCATGCATTTCCTCCTACTTAGCTTCTTGTTTCTCCACGATTTCCAATGAAGCATCATTTAGGGCTGCTATGATGAAGTCAAAATCATTGGTAGTGAGAATAGTCTTCATATTGGTCACAGTGGTTCTATATTTCTTCCGGGAAGAAGGTTTCGGGGGAGAAACCTTCCTATTCTTCATGGGATCAAGCTCATCTTTGGGAGGTGTTACTTCACCTTGCTTTTGTTCAACTCCTTTGCCATTTATCTCTTCTACTTTGTCATCACCCCCTCGGTCAGGTGATACTGAAGCAGTCTTGCCTGAGGCACTGATTAAGTCTTGGACCTCTTCATTCTTCTTCCTTCTACTGGTGTCGGGTGTGTTCTATTCTTTTCAAATGGCCTTTGTGTTGTCCATTTCAGGGTGAGACATCTCTGCAAGGTCAGTGGGGATAAGGAGGTCTGCGGACAAGTCCTTAGTGTTCTCCTCAAGGTCCTCTTCTGTGAGTTTGTAGCACAACTGAAGCTTCTCCTTATGTTCATCGACTCACACTATAATGTAGATGAAGTGTCGATCTACGCAGAACTTCATCAGGAGTTGTAACCTATGTAGGGTGTTCAGAGTCATGCGAGGTTCAACTTAAATGGCTCTCTTCAGCTGTAGGTAATATGTGTGAAAGCCAGCGTTTGACTGCCACTGTTTGTTCATATCACTCGAGTACCAAAGTGTGGTGAACTTCGTAGCAAGCGTTTCTAACATTTCAATATCCAGAAGGGTCTCACCTTCTGGCATATCCCAGGAAACAAAGGTGATGAGGATCAGGAGCCAGCTAAAGTGAAACTTGTAGTCATGATATTGTGCTTCGGGATAGTCTAGTTTCAACTGATTAACTAGGTACTTCTCCCAGTTCATCTGTGGACCTTCCATGCACTTCCCTAAAAGGTCAATGAAAAATCCTGTGACCTGCATGGGTTGGTTCTTCCTTACTAAATTTCCAGCTATTAACTAGCTGGCTAGGCGCACTGTGCCATTCTGGATGGAGGCTACCATGAATTCTCATGTCCCCTTTTCAACATCATCGTATGTATCCTTTATCTTCTATGCTAGTGCGTGATCTGTGGCTTTTCTTGGATATAACTCCCGCGGGTCGGATCCTTGCATACTTAATCTGGTGATCCTATGGATCAATGTTGAATCGACTATGATACGACTATCTAGCCATAAGTAGCCTCCATGGTAACATGAAATGAGTAGCTTGACATAGGCGTTGACTTCCTGGTGCCTTCCTAAGTGTGGGATTTTCATTACATTTAATAGGGTGGACTGCGTGAGGTTCATCGTCCACAACTAGGGGATTATCTTTGAGTTCTTCCCCTTCATCCTGTTTAGGTATTTATATGGGGTGAGCATACTATAGTTCTTGTAATCTCTAATATTGAAGTAACTAAACTTCAATGTTGGGATCTTGTCCTGCTGTGATCGAACTATGAATATTCCCTTTGGGAGGTACATAGTAACCATGGTGTACTCAAAATATCTTGGCACACTATCACAAATCACTGCGCCAACCAGAGGCGGGATGTAGTGGTGAAATTTCTAACCATAAATTCCTTTGTAGTGGTGAAATTTCTAACCATAAATTCCTTTCTACCCATTCGGGTCATCGGTCTAATGATTATACTGTTCCTAATGGATATATTGCTTTTCCATGGAGAAGTGCCATGTGACGCAGTTTTGATATCTTGACAAAGTTCCAATTTTGCAAATTTTCCTTCTGCGAAGTTCCCTCTAGAACCTTCTATAACTTTTGTATCTTAGCTCTCTTCTTACTTAGTTTTCTAGCCTTCTTTCCAGTGAGCTTCGTATCAGAATTCCTTTTTCCATTCTTATTTGTATCTTCTTTTAGCAGAGTAACTTCACGTTTTTTAGATTCTTTCTTAGAAATAAGGGGTAGTACTTCATCTGTAGCTGGAATAGGTACTTCAGTCTTCTGTATGTATTCTAGTTTTCTTCCCACTTCGACATCCAAGTCTCTGGATTTAAATAGATTTTCTCAGTTCTCCTGTTCTTCAATCAAGTGTGCGATTCTCCTCGTCATGGAATATTTCAACTCTTTCTTCTTTTGTTCTAAGACTTCTTCTTCTTTCCTTATGGCATGATCTCCTTCAATCCAAGGTTTTCCTAGAAACATAGCAAATGGAGCGTTGTTCTCAATAAATTTAACAACTTCAATTCTTCCTCTGTTGAAGTTCCATGAGCACTCATAGATATCTGGGTAAGTCTTCCACATAGGGTTACCAGTTTTCCTCTAAATAATCCTATTCCTCCCAATGAAGGAATCATAGCAGGCTTCCCTAAAAGTTCCCAAATTCTTCCTATCATGATATTCACCTGTGTTTCCTCATACATAAAACATTCAGTATCTAAGTCTCCTATTCCTGTTTCAATGCACTCCTTTTCTTTGAATATCTCTAATAAGATGATATGTCAATGGTCATTGAGGGTTTCTTTCATCTGTAGCAATACTTTTTCTGGTTCTTTCTAGGGTTCTTCCATAATCTCAATTTCTTGACCTTTCTCATGGTCTTCTTGTCTCATATTCATCCTTTCAACCTTAGTAATCATTCTAGGGAAATCCAATACTTCATGGTCCATAGCTTTGGAATAGAAGCAACTAGGTCTTCTTCCAAGGCATTCCTTAGCAAGATGTCCTGATTTTTTGCAACTGTAWCAAAGGGTTAATCCTCTCTTTCTCTTAAATGATCCCCAACCTCTCTTGTACTGTGTCCTAGGATCATGGTAGCTAACCTGCAACAAATTCTTTCTAGGGTCCTGCATCCATTTGTTAGTCCAAACATTCTCTCTATGCATAGGTATAACATATGTTTCACTATTATTATCAGATCTACTCATATCAAATCTTCTTTCTTCTATCAGTGCCCTAGTTTTCAAGCTAGGACAAATCTTATCAATCATACCTAGATTCATACTCTAGAAAAAAAAAATTCGACTTATCTTACTTCTATAGAGCACAAAGCTTACAAAGCATAGAAACACAACATGTACGTGGTTCACCCCCACCTTGGGCCTACATCCACCAACTCTTCTCTTCTTTATTATCTTTGGTCAAGCTTCTTACAGGCACCTAGCATCCAAGTTCTATCTCAGAGAAGACATGAGATCTACACACTCTCCACTAGATCCTCCTTCTTTTAGCAAGGGTACACCACCAAACTTGCACATAGTCTCTTATAGTTACTTGCACTAGCCTTGCAAGCCTCACACAGTATAAACAAAGCACTTACAACTCTTTATCACATAGATTGAGCTCTAGCACTTAGCACACTGGACTACTAGGTCTGTCCTTCTTACATCACCTAGCTACTTATTTATACATTACATAATAGTCCTAAACATGGGTAAACCCATGGGCAAACATCCCATGCTCATTACATAATCCTGAAGCCTAAAATGGGTCGAGATCCCACAATCTCTCCTTTGTCTTGCACTTCACCTTCCATAGCCTGTCGAAGTCCTAAAATTAGGTCAAACATGACCAAGAATCCTCAAAACTTGGTCAAGGGCCAACAAGGCATGACACACCCTCCCACAGAATCTGAGATGGGAGTATGAGGACTCCAAAAAGAGGTAGAACTACTCACTTCCATCATTGCACGTCTAACAATTTTTTTTCCAAGTGAAGTCACCTCATGAGGGACTATCTAAATAAGAAGGGGTGATAATGAATCAGTGATTGGAAGATTTTCTAGCCCAAATCCATCAAATTTGAGGTCTTAAACGATGGAATACTCTGGTGCAGGAAAGTATTCTCTAGGAGCCGGCTTGGGTATAGTTTAATGTGGCTCAGTTGCTTCAAATGAAACCTCTTTATCTATCCTTCATCTCAAAGATGGCGAAGGTGGCTCCAAAGAAACTGACAACAGGCCCTGAAGCTTACGCGAATGACATAAATGTTGATATTCATCCTTGTGAAATGATCAACCAAAACTCTAATTTTAATATATCATGAAACACAGAGAACACACTAAAATCTTCCTAACTGCAAATCAAGCAGTCAAATGAATGGAAGGAAGAACAATTACACCAATCAACACTAGATCAACTTACCAGTGCAAGTGTAACTCGAACACGGAAACACCCTCCAGGTATACTCTGCAAAGTGTGATCCGACATCTTCCCTAGGTATCATGGTATACCCTCACATTCACCCATATAAGTCCCTAAAAACAAGAAACTTGGTTTCCAAATCACAGTCAGTCACTAGGAGGGTATAGTCGGCAGTCGAGCTGATCATAATGAATGGGATAACAAAGTTCGAAGCCTTTCAAGGGTACCAAAGGAAAATGGTCCATAAGACAATTAAGTATATCAAATGGATTCGAGGTCTATAAATATCCATAGTAAAATGTGATAAGTGAAAATCCCAAAAATGACCCTCAATATATTATCCACACCAAGTTCGATCTGACTTTGGAGGGGTTATATCCTCTACCTTTCCTCACACGACCTCGTGTTTAGCCACTATGTTAGAGGGGGTTCCTGACTAACTCTTACAAAATTGGACTTTCACACTCCCTATCATAGACTCTTATGTTTGTTTAAGTGTCCTTGAAGAGTTTCCTCTCCACACCTATTTCAAGGCCCTAAAGCTTAGAGTACTTGGTGAAACCTACAAACAAAAGTATAGTTGATTTTTATTTTAATCGTTTATTTTAAGTGGCTTGATTTACTCAAAAGGGTACAGATGTGAAACTTATGGTTTTTTCAAGAGACAAAAGAGAAGAAATAAAAGATTTAGAACATTCGTGTGGAAAGAAAACTACATTCTACAGCTGAAAAATGGCTTTTAAACTTTGTAAGTGCAAACTTTCTGAAATATAGTCCAAGATCCTAAACAATGTTTCGTAGAATGTGCTTTTTGTTTCACAATGAAAATGAAAACTACTAAAATTTAAAGGAAATAGCATAGAAGGAAATTTGGAAATAGAACTCTTTTTGTTTGTAATAAACAACCTTTTCTACAAATACTAAACAAAAATGCATAACTAAATGGAACAATAATTTTTTTTATTTTTGAATGCTTATAAAAGAAAATAACAAGTAAATGATATTTTTTTGTTTTTCAAAGAAAAAACAAGGGAAAGAGAAACAAAACCCAAGGCTGACACAGACCCTGATACACTTCTCTAAAGAATGGATTCATTGGAATCCATAGGAGGTGATCTATGTGGATATTGGTGGCCACCCACCTATTTCAACTCGCTCCTCATGACAGTTTTTAGTTAAGCACGTTCTTTTGTAATTATTTGTAATTGTGGATTCTACACTTCCAAGGTTGTATGAATTCCTACACATATTCCAGGTGGATATTGGTGGTCTCCCATCTAATCCAACTAGATTATTTTGGAAGTTTTCATGTCACTACATCTTTTTGTACTTACAAGGCCGTTTTGGTGCCCTTAACAATGTTTTTTTGTCTTTACATAGTCAAAATGTAGAGTAAATTGAAGTTTGATGGCATAATTTGTAGTTCTCTAAAATACCTTTCCAATGGGCTATCACATTCCTAAAATGGAGGTCATATGCAAAATTTACGACCCCAGGAAGTTGATGGACCAACTTACCCAGAGGGGTTGACATAAATTTTGGTGTTTCATCTCATAGGGTTATGTATTTGGATGTCTAGTGTTTTGGAATTCACAAGTAATGTTAAAATGCCTCTGGAGCCTCATTGTAATCATTCTACTGAGATAGATGCACATAGCAGCCACATCTCTTCTCAGATATAAATACCACCATTCGAGAAAGTTGTTTTCAGTTATGTAGTTTTACATTTTCAACCTATTTCATTTATTCAATAGAAGTTATTTTTCACTAGATATCTGTTGTTATTCTCCATATATTTGTGTTATTGTATTCAGTCTATTATTCATTTCATTCCACTCATAAATCTATAGCAGTGGTATCAGAGAGGTCTGATCTTCATTTATTCTTCTTCGTGCATGTCCTTAACAAGATCTGGGTACAAGAAGTTGGTACTCAAACCTGTTGAGCCTTTAAAATATTGGTCGCACTGAGCATGACAAAACCCCATGGGGGATGAAAATAAAGATGATGAAGCAACATATCCTTTTAAAATGTTGCTCGAGGAATCCCTTGCACAACAAAGGAACAAAATGATGGACAACTTTGCATAGATCCTTCGCGACTGCCCATAGGAGACACATCTTCATCAAACGAAAATGCAAACCCCTTCAAGGTATAGGTAAATTTTGATATTCCATTATTTGAAAGACTGATAGATGCAGATGTTGTAGATAAATGGTTGAATCTTCCCAAAGGGTATTTTTCGGTCTACAATTTTTTCGATAGGGAAAACATTAATTTTTCCCTCCTCAAGGTCATCCCCCATGTTAAGGAATGGTGGGATACTTACTCTGAGAAACGGTACACAGAGGAATCTACAATATTTTTGGTCACCCCCACATGGTATTCCTCTAGGGATTCTATTAAAAAATAGTACTACCCTTTTGGAAGCTACAAGGAGTAGTACACACGACGGACCACCCTGCGTCAGGAAAGGGACCAGACAATACCATATTTCACCAATATTTTCCATTCCCTATGCACCAAATTGGGCATCAAAGACTCTGAGTGAAAGTTGGTGCTCAAATACCATGGATATATTCATATATACATTCAAGAAGAAATGGAGTTTCTAGACATGGCATTATTGAGTACAAATTATAGATATGTTGTCAAGATTGAGTAGAAATTTAAGTAGAAGAGGTGATAATTTGGATCTGCAAACTCCTCACAAACAAATGAGGGAAAAGGTGGGCCCAACCCACAAAACAAGGGACAAAGAAAATATGGCCACTCTCAGGAAAACCAGTCCAATACTCAACACAAGAAGGGTAATGAGAAGTTGAAGAAGGACACGGGAAAATGATGTGAATACAATAAAATCCCTTGAAACAACACCGAAGAATGTTACTCCAAGTAGTCACTAGTGGCCGAGCGAAAATATTTCAATTCAGAGGAATATTCTGACTCCAAATCAAATCTAGAAGGAGGGAAGTTGATTATCAATGTAAAACCCAGTGCTACTGTCACTACCACCAAATTCCATCCATGTGCACCAGAAGAACCAGAGGAAGTGGAATTCCTATTTCACTCACAGATGTGGGTAAAGGGGTATTTGCTTCATTTCATTGTCAATAGCGGCAGTCAGAAGAACCTAATATCAACAGAGGTCGTCAAGTGTCTAGATCTATAGATGACACCACACCTGTAGCCCTACACCATTGGCTGGCTTCACCAAGGAATATATCTCTGTGTCACCCAAAAATATTGTCTACCCTATGACATCAAGCCTTTTAAAGATGAGGTATTGTGTGATATTTCTCCCCTTGAAGTTTGCGATGTTCTTTTAGGACAACCATATTTGTGGAAGCAACATGTTGTGTATGAGTCTAGACCCCACAGTGTTATTATTACTTTGGGTAGAAAATTGTACAGGATACCATAGGTAGCACCACCTTCCGCTATTTCTTTAATCTTTGGTAAGCAATACAGTAAAGTCATTTTACAGACCGAGAAGTTCATCTTCTTTATGATTTGTGCTCACAGTAAGCAGAAGGTCACCGCCACATCCATGGCCTCTACATAAAGCCTCTCTTTATAGTAGAAGAAAGTGGACGAGATCATGGAAGAGTACATATACATACTCTCCTCACCCACCGGGGTACTGACACACTTCCAACTCAAGCATCCAATTGATCTAACCCCCGATGCAGCTCTTCTTAATGGGTGAGTCTATCATCGCTTGCTAATGGAAAAGGACGAAATCAAGCATCATATTGAAGAGATGATTCAAAAGGGGCACATTAGACCCATCTCCTCCCATTTCAGAATCCTGATTGTACTGGTGCAGAAGAAAGATATGACCTGGTGGCTTTGCATTTATTACATAGCATTAAACAAAACCACAGTCAGGAAACGATACCCAATTACCAGAATTGATGACCTTTTTTACCATCTCAAGGGGAAAAATTTCTTCAGCAATATTGACCTAAAGTTAGGCTACCACCAGGTTCCCATCGAACCAAATGATGTATGGAAGACATATTTCAAATGTAAATAAGGTATCTTTGAATGGTTGGTCATGCCCTTTGGCTTAAAAATGCACCAGCCACTTTCATGAGATTGATGGATGATGTATTGAGACCCTTCAAAAACACTTTTGTGGTGGTATATTTGGATGACATCCTCATCTTCAAAACAAATTGGGAGGAGCACATGCAACATATTCAATAGGTTTTGAGCAATCTGTGACAACACAAGCTATATTCCAACTTGGAAAAATGCTCCTTTCGAATTAATAGGGTGCAATACTTGGACTACATTGTTGATGTGCATGGGGTACATGTTAATCTAGCCAATATCCAAGTCATATGTGACTGGACAGCCCTGACAACACTGATCCATGTGGATATCGGTGGCCACCCACCTTTTCCAACTAGCTCAAAATAATTTTCTCGCAATTTTGGTAATTTACTATTTTTAGGAGTTTTTAACTTCTGAGGCCATTTTGAGGGCCTAAATGAAGGTTTTTCATGATTGATATTCTAAATGATAGCCAAATGGTCTTATTGATCCCCCAAAATGAATCTCCTCGACGATACCTTTCCAACAAGCTATCGTGCACTCCAAACGAAGATCGTATACCAAAGTTACACCCCCAAGAAGTTGATACACCAGACTACCCAAAATGGGGTCCAAAATATTGTTGGATTTGGGTTAGGGTTTTGGATCTTATTTATGATAAAAATTCCTTTGCAGCCTCATTGTAAAATCGTCTTCTTGCGAATGCAAGTAGCGGACACATCTCTTCTCAGAGATAAGATACCACCATTCTAGCAAGTCTTTCACTCTGTAGTTTTACAATCTTTGTACATTTTCACTCATTAATAGAAATTTTTTTATTACTGTATCTCCGTGTTTATGGTTGTATATCTGATACATTTTTGTTATATTTTTGGATATCCAAGATATCTCTATACATTTATTTATTATATCTCCACTCTCATTTCGTGCCGAAAATAATCTGGATCAATGGTATCAGAGAAGGCTTCTCTTGATAGCTTTTCAGTGCATGTCCCCTACGAGGTTTGAGTATATCAAGTTGAGTCTCAAGCTTGTCTCTCTTCAGGACAATCACTCTCTCACACCCAAGAAATCCTCCATGGAAGAAGAAAATAAAAACTACAGAGAAAATGATTCTATTAATATGTACCTTGAGCAAGCTCTCACGCGACAAAGGGACGGAATGATGAAGAATTTTTTCCACATCCTTCAATGTTCATGGATAAAAATAGGCGCATATTCATCAAGCGACCACTTTGGAGGCACCTCACCTTTCAAGGTATAAGTTAATTTTGATATTCCCATATTTGAAGGATAGATAGATGCATATGCCCTAGAAAAACGTTTAAATCTACTAGAACTTTATTTCTTTGTTCATAATTTCTTTGATAGGGAAAAGATCACCTTCACACTTCTTAAGGCTCTCCCCCATGTCAAACATTGGTGGTAAACTTACTGGGAGAAAAGTTCCATACAGGAGTCTGAAAAATATGGGCCCGAGCCCACTTGGRATTTTTTTGTGGATGCGGTAAAGGAACAATATTACCCTATTGGAAATTATGAGGACCAATAAATGAGATGGAKGACACTACGGCAACAGAGGGGACAAGCAGTTMTGGAGTTCACCAATACCTTCCATATCTTTCKCACCAAGTTGTGTATCAAATAATATGAACGACATTTGGTTCTGAAATACTGTGGGGCTCTACACAGATACATCCAAACTAAAATGTATTTTCTGGGCATCTCATCACTCGGTGTTGCTTATCGATACGTTGTTAAAATCAAGCAGAAATTTAAGCACCAGAAAAAATGGGAGTTTAGATATGAAAATATTTAACAACCAAAGTATGAGAAAGATGACCTTAACAAACAACTTTCTGAAAACCAGTCTAAGCCATAGGAAAAGAAAGGTCACGGAAAGACAAAGAAGGACACCAAAAAATGGTGTGATTTACACAAAAGCCCCTGGCACAACACTGATGAATGTCACTCAAAATAGTCATTGGTGGCTGATATCAATGATAAGGAGCCGATCTCTGATTCTTAATCTGATTATGAAAATATTGGTAAAAGACAGATCATTGACAGAGACCCCACTTCTATTTTCGCAACCGCAACAATTCAGCCAAAAGAACCAACAGATCCTGAAGAGGGGGAGTACCTTTTTCATTCACAGATGTGGGTGAAGGGGACCTCGCTGCATTTTATTTTTGATAGCAGAATCTAGAAAAACCTTATCTCAACAGAGGTCGTCAAATAGTTAAGATTGTTGATAAAACCACACCCACAACTATACAACATCGGGTGGCTTCGCTAGGGACATGATATTCGTGTCAACTAATAATGTTAATTGTCATACAGAATCCATCCCTTCAAGGATGCAATATTATTGGATGTTTCCCCACTGGATGTCTATGATCTCTTTGGTTAGCCATATATGTGGAAACACCATGTTGTTTATGCTTCTCAACCTCGCAGTGTCATTGTTTCTCTGGGGGGTCATCTCTACAGAATACCAGAGGTAGTTTTGACTACTTTTCCACCTAAATAGTGTTGCAAGGTAGTATCTCATACTTCAAAATTTAGCTTCTTCACAATCTATTCAAAAGGTGAACAAAAGGATATTGAAACCACTACAACTTCAGCCCAAGCACCTTCTATCCAACAGAAGTAGGTCGACAAGATCGCAACAAAGAGAAAAAAATCCTTCTACACACATTAATTTCATGTATCCAAACTGGCTGAACAGATTCAACCCCACAAGCAACAGGTTTGTGACAGTCTTCCACAAACCAAGCAGTGCAATGTCTCCAGCAAGGAAAGTAACTCACCAAGATGAAGATTCAACAAACCCTTTTCCTTCTCCCCTAGGAACTCAACACAATGGATACCATTTTTTCCTAAAGAGGGACAATTGATCCAGGTGGATATCAGTGGAAACTCACTTTTTCCAACCAGCTCAAAACAATTTTCTGGCAATTTTGGTAATTTACTATTTTTAGCATTTTTTAACTTCCGAAGTCATTTTGAGGGCCTAAATGAATGATTTTTGGGATTGAGCTTCTCAATTTTATATTAAGGTTCTTATTGAGCTCCCAAAATTAATCTTGTCGATGATACCTTTCCAACGAGCTATCGTGCGCCCCAAACGGAGATCGTATGTCAACGTTACGCCCTGGGAAGTTGGTACACCAAACTACCCAAAACGGGGTCCACAAAAATTTGGATTTTCATCTTCTGAGGTTAGGTTTTTGGATCTTCTTTATGATAAAAAGGAATTTGGAGCCTCATTTTAAAATATTCTTCTTGTGAATGCAAGTAGCAGACACATCTCTTCTCACTTTGTAGTTTTACAGTCTTTGTACATTTTCGCTCATTCATAGAAAATTGTGTATTACTGTATCTTTGTGTTTATGGTTGAATATATGATACATTTCTATTATATTTTTGGATATCCAAGATATCTCTGTACATTTATTTATTATATATCCTCTCTCATTTCATGCCGAAAATAATCCGGATTAGTGGTATTAGAGCAGGCTGCTCTTGATCATTTTTTAGTGCATGTCCCCGACGAGGTCCGAGTATATCAAGTTGGGTCTTGAGATTGTATCTCTTGAGGAAAATCACTCTCACACGCCCAAGAAACCCTCCATGAAGGAATAAAATAAAAACAACAGTGTAGACAATTCTATTAATATGTTTCTTGAGCAATCTCTCATGCGACAGAGGGATGAAATGATGGAGAATTTCCCACACATCCTTCAATGCCTTTCAATAACAACGGATGCTTATTAATCAAGTGACCACTTTGGAGGAACCTCACCTTTCAAGGTACAAGTTAATTTTGATATTCCCATATTTGAAGGACAGATAGATGTGGATGCCCTAGAAAAATGGTTAAATCTGTTAGAAGGCTATTTCTTTGTTCATAATTTCTCTGATAGGGAAAAGAACACATTCACACTCATTAAGGATCTCCCTCATGTAAAACATTGGTGGGAAACTTACTCAGAGAAAATTTCCATAGAGGAGTCTGAAATATATGGGGTCGATCCCACTTGGGGTTTTTTTGTTGATGTCGTAAAGGAACAGTATTACCCTGTTGGCAAATATGAGGACTAGTACATGAGATGGACCACACTGCGGAAAGAGAGGGGCCAAGAAGTTTTGGAGTTCACCAATACCTTCCATACCTTGCACACCAAGATGGGTATCAAAGATTCCGAACGATATTTGGTTCTAAATAACCATGGGGCTCTACACAAATACATCCAAACTGAAATGGATTTTCTGGACATCTCATCACTCAATATTGCTTATCGATATGTTGTTAAAATTGAGCAGAAATTTAAGCACCAGAAAAAACAGGAGTTTGGATATGAAAATATGCAACAACCAAAGTATGAGAAAGATGACCCTAACAAATAGTTTCCTAAAAACCAGTCTAAGTTGCATGAAAAGAAGGATCATGGAAATACAAAGAAGGACACCGGAAAATAGTGTGATTTACACAAAATCCCCTGGCACAACACCGATGAATGTCTCTCAAAAAATTCATTGGTGGCCGAGATCAAAGACAAGGAGACAAACCCTGACTCATAATCTGATTCTGAAAATATTGGTAAAAGAGAGATCATCGATGCAGACCCCACTGCTATTGTCACAACCACAATAATTCAACCAAAAGAACCAACAGATCTTGAAGAGGGAGAGCACCTTTTTCATTCACAGATGTGGGTGAAGGGGACCCCGCTTCATTTTGTTGTTGATAGCGGAATCCATAAGAATCTCATATCAACATAGGTCATCAAACAATTCAGGTTGTCGACAACACCACACTCACAACCATACAACATCAGGTGGCTTCGCCAAGGAAGAGATCTTCGTGTTAGCGAACAATGTCAATTGTCATACGACATCCATCCCTTCAAGGATGATGTATTATGTGATGTTTCCCCACTAGATGTTAGTGATGTTCTCTTCGACCATCCATATATGTGGAAGCACCATGTTGTTTATGAGTCTCAACCCTGCAATGCCATTTTTTCTATGGGGGGTCATATCTACAAAATACCAAAGGTAGTTCCAACTACTCTTCCACCTAAATAGTTCCGCAAGGTAGTATCTCATACTACAAAATTCATCTTCTTCACAATATGTTCAAAAGGTGAACAAAAGGATACTGCAACCACTACATCTTTCGAGCCAAGCACCTTTTATCCAACAGAAGCAGGCTGGAAAGATTGCAACAAAGATAAAAAATTCCTTCTGCACACAGTCATATCATGTATCCCAACTGGTTGAACAGATTCAACCCCGTTAGCAATAGGTTTGTGATAACCTTCCACAAACCAAGAAGTGCAACGTCTCCAACAAGGAAAGTAACTCACCAAGATGCAGATTCAACAAACGCTTTTCCCTCTCCCTCAGGCACTCAACGCAATGGATACCATTTCTTCTTAAGGAGGGAGTATTGATCCAAGTGGATACCGGTGGCCACCCACCTTTTCCAACTAGCTCAAAACCGTTTTCTAGCAATTTTAGTAATTTACTATTTTTAGCAGTTTTTAACTTTCAAGGCCATTTTGAGGGCCTAAATGAAGGTATTTCGGGATTGAGCTTCATAATTATATCTAAAGGATCTTATTGACAAAATGAATCTCCTCGATGATACCTTTCCAATGAGCTATCGTGCACCCTAAACGAAGATCGTATGCCAAAGTTATGCCCCCAGGAAGTTGATACACTAAACTACCCAAAACAGGGTCCACAAAACTATTGGATTTTCATTGTAAAATCATCTTCTTACGAATGCGAGTAGTGAACACTTCTCTTCTCAGAGATAATCTGCCACCATTCTAACGAGTCTTTCATTCTATATTTTTACAGTCTTTGTACATTTTCTCTCATTAATAGAAAATTGTTTATTACTATATCTCTGTGTTTATGGTTGCATCTCTGATACATTTATGTTAAATTTTTGGATATCTGAGATACCTCTATACATTTATTTATTATATCTCCTCTCTAATTTCATGCCTAAAATAATCTGGATCACGCACTAATTGAACTTCAAAGCTTCTTCGGACTTGCCAACTTCTAGTCTTCTACTGACGGTTCATGTTGGAATTCTCCCATATTGCATGGGTCCTCAGCCAAGTGACCAAGGGTGCTGGAAGGGAAATGTTCACATGGGGGAAGGAACAACAATGAGAATTTGGTGATCTAAAGCATCACTTGTGCTCAGCTCCAGTACTCTCCTTACCCGATCTACAAAAACCATTCAAGATTGAGACTAATGCATCTGATTATATTGTAGGTGCAATTCTCACTCAACATAGTCACCTAGTAGCATAACATAGTGAGACACTCTCAGATACTATCCAAAAATACCCCACCTATGACAAGGAAATGTATTCCATTGTACAAACTTGTCGTCAATGGAAAAATTAGATTTTGGTAAAGGAGATAATTATCCACACTAATAAAAAGACTTTGCAGTTCATACAGACACAAGGGAAGTTGCAAAATGACTTCCACCAGAAATGGTCCACCTACTTACAACAGTTCCATCTCAACATCAAGTATAATACATGGATCACAATCCATATCGTTTACTCCCTCATTCAACCTTCAGTGGATGCACTCAATACCATGCTCCATTCCTATGGGCCTAAGCCATTTGAGTGGCCCCAAATTTATTCACAATATTTGGACTTTGCCACGACTTATTAGCTCTTGTGTACACATGTGAATGTCACCTATTTTCACATTTAGGATAGATTGTTATTCCATCTAGGCCATCTCTGTTTTCCTACAAGAGAGTGTGTAAATATGATTTGGGAGGATCAGTACAGTCGAATGGTAGGACATTTTGGCATGGAGAAAACTATGGTTTTTCTACATAAACAATTTTATTGGCCAAAAATTTGATAGGACGTCAACAAGTATATCAGATCTTGCACTCCTTGTGCCATTTTCAGTTCAACCATCAAGAAGAAAGGCTTATACACCCCACTTACTACTCCCGAGAGGCCTTGGAAATCCATCTCAATGGATTACATGTATGGTCTTCCATCCACCAAGCAAGGCAATGATTGTGTATTTTTGGTAGTTGATCACTTTTTGAAGATGGCCATTCTCAAAGCCTGCAAGAAGAGAATCACAGTGGCATATATTTCCAATCTCTTCTTTGAAAGAGTGTGGTTCCATTTTGGGATACCACAGACCATCATCTTCGATTGGGACAACAGGTTCCTCAACACATTTTGGTCGAGTCTTTGGTCACTGTTGGACACCAAGATCACTAAATCTATTGCCTTCCACCCTCAAATCGATGGCCAAACAAAGGTCATCAATCATATGATTGTGCACATCTTGTGCATGTATGAATCTAAGAATCCATGTACATGGGATGAGAGACTCCCCAATGTTCAACACATCTACAACAGGGATCTCCATACCTCCACTGGCCATATCCGCTTTCAGGTGGGGTTGGGATTCCAACCCTTGGGTACAATTGATGTTGCACTACCTATTGAAAAAACAGAGACAAATTATTTCCATGTTCAGTCTAAGGCTGACAAAGTCACCAAATTCATTGAGTAGATTCAACACATCCACCAATTGGTCCATTAGATTTTCTAGAAAGCCAATGCTAAGTACAAGAAGCTGTTACACATTATTTTTGTCATCCCTATGACCGTTAATGATGTAAACCTCTATGTTTCCTTAAAAGGGGTCATTGGCCTGAGTTCCTGAAGAAAGAAGGGAGAAGAACTTTTCCTGAGAAAATAAGTTGCATTTTCCTTTGTAAAAACCCTATTAAAGAGGATTTTTACATGCTGCACTATAGCTAGGGTGTGAAAATGCCTGATTTTTGTAGGCTGCACCATAGCTAGGTCGTGAAGCATTCGTAGGTTGCTATATAGGCAGGGTGCAAAAATTCTCATACATGGGAAAAATGAGCAACTTATCAATGCTTCTAGAAGGAGAATCTTCCATAGTGAGGTGGAATCCGAATGGTTTGGATCTTACTCGCTTTCATGATTTAGTGGGATCATCCTAACCTCCTCACCTTATCCTCTTCAAATTATAAAAGGAGAGGAACTCTCTTGGAGATGGTTAGATTTTGATTTTGGAGCTTGGATTTGATTGAGCTTTGGAGATTGTTAGCTTGGCTAGATGAGCCACTTTGTCAAGATAGATTGTGAATATTATCAGATCAATGCTCTCAGAATTCTTGGAGTGGAAGTGTGTGGGGAACGAAGGACAGTTGGAAGGGACCTTATGACATCAAGGCCACGGTTGTAATCTCTCTTTCACATTTAATATGATACAGTAATATGGTTCTTTCCTATGAATCTTGTTGTGTTTTATTATATGATTTCTTGATCACATACATAGGTTTATGTTGAGTTTATGCTATTACTATCACTTTGGTTGGTTGTGTTCTTTTGCAGGTTCATCATTGTATGAGCGTTGGAACGGAGCTAGGATGGTGATGGCGAGAAGAAGCAACGTTTAAATGGTATGTCGCCTATCTCTCTTTAGTTAGTAAATTCAATATCTAAAACTTAAGGAAAGTGTCATGTTCTGGTGTGTTTTGTTTTAGATCTAGGTGGATCTAGGGAGATCAGTTAGTGTCTGCACCTACCGATTTATCCTATAACAACAACGCCATGACCAACAATGGGTACCACACCAATTTCATGTGGGAGACAATTTTTGGTTACATTTGAAGAAAGAGTGAGTTACAGGGCCCCATTAGAAGCTTCACCCACTTCTCTATGGGTCGTACACTATCACCAAGGTTGTGTGTAGAAATTATTTTGAGCTCAACACTCCACCCTTCCTTGAATTGCACCCAATGTTCAATGTCAACCTCCTTGGACCATATTTTCCACCATTGTTGGACATCTCAAATATCACAGAACAATTGAAAACAATAGATCTCAACCCTGAATACATGGAATATGCATCCATTTATCAGATAGTGGACACACAGGTCAAGGGAACTTGCTAGCAGAGGATCCAACTTTATCAGGTTGTTAAGGTAGGGCAGCTCCTCCACCAAGGAAAGTGGCTGACCTAGGGCCAAATTCAACATATTTTTCCTCACCTGATGGGGGCACTCAATGTAATAGAGACCATTTCTTCCTAAGGGGGGAGGAATGATCTAGGTGGATATTGGTAGCCACCCACCTATTCCAACAGGCTCATGTTGACAGTTTTTAGTTCAACACGTTCTTATGTAATTCTTTGTAATTGTGGGTTCTACACTTCCAAGGTTGTCTGAAGCCCTGCACAACTTCTAGGTGTATATTTCTATTCACCCATCTAATCCAACTGGCTTATTTTGGAATTTTTCATGTTAGTTCATCTTTATGTACTTCCAGGGCTGTTTTGGGGCCCTAAATAGTGTTTTTTTGGCTTGCCACAATCAATTGTAGATGAAGTTAGAGTTTGATGACATAATGTGTATTTCTCTAAAATACCTTTCTAATGGGATATCATACACCTAAAACGAATGTTGTATGCAAAATCTATGAACGCGAGAAGTTGAAGAAACAACTTATCCATAGGGACCCACATAAATTTTGGTGTTTCATCTCCTAGGGTTAGACCTTTGGATGTCTATGGTTTTGGAATTCATGAGTAATGTTAAAAAGGCCTCTAGATCCTCATTGTAATCATTCTTCTCAAAAGGATGTGTGTAGCAGCCACATCTGTTGGACACACCTACCACACTTAGAGGGGGGGGTGAATGAGTGTGGGGCTCTTTTTCCCAAAACTTCGCTCTTGCACAAAAACTCATCAATTAGCATTCAACATTTATTCATTACCCATTGTTGTCATTTATAACCAGTTAGATGTGAGCACATATCAACAACATATATCAGCAATATATCATCAACAAGTCATCACCACAATGAACACAATGAACACAAG
>SNQJ01S0110670.1:8833-28962 GCA_010110895.2 Picea sitchensis
GACAAAATCCACCTATCCACATATACACTTCTTTTTCAATTGATTTATGTATGATTCTCTTGTGATTACAAACGATTGTGAGATATATTGTGAAGACCCAAGTAATACAAAGTCTCTTGTTCATTTATTACTCTCATCACTAGTTGCACACATTCATTTTGCTAGTCAGACATCATGGGGGACCCATAGAACCCCTGTCATTCCAGACTCTTGTGAAATCTCCCTCACATTCGAGGAGGAGTTCTTAGTCTTGCCAACTCATCGGCTCAACCCTGTCATACCCACATGAGTGCTATTTTCTTGGGATCAACTTTGCTTGGTTCCACTTTACTTGGGTCCACTTCCCAAGGTCAACCATCCACTATACTTCCTTTACAAGGAAGCAGGGGGCATACTTCTTCCCAAGGAGGAAGTACCACCCCACCTAACCCCCCTCATAGGTCAGGTACACAAACCACTCACACCATGGCTAGAACTAATCCTCCATCGCCACTCCAAATGCCATACTTGGCTTCCCTCAACATACCAAAATTGAGTAAGCTCACCAACGATCCTATATTGCATGACCCCACATGGCCTGCAATGCCTACCAAATTACCTTCAAAAATTCCCAAGTTTGAAGGAAAGGCAGGAGACAAACCTGCCAACCATGTCATGACCTTCCACCTATGGTGGTCTTCAAACAACATCATGGATGACTCCATCCGGTTACATTTATTCCAACACACACTCACTAGCCCATCAACCAAGTGGTATGTAGATGAAAAATCAAAGTTCCATGTGACTTTTGAATCATTGGCCCAAGAATTTTTGACCTTCTTTCAACTACCAATCCACCATGATAATGGTTTCGAATTGCTATCAAAGTTTAAACAAACCTCAGCCACACATATCACTGACCACATTCACAAATGGCGTCAACAACATAGCCTATGCAAAGAAGAAACCACCAAACAACAATGCCCTGATTGGTTTCTCAGATCACTCATCTCCCTCCTTGCCAAAGATGTGGCCTCCACTTTCCCCCAATCTGAAGAGGAATCCATCGACAAGGCTCAACAGTATGACCTCATTTATGTGCAGTCGAGATACTTTTATATGGTACTACCTGACATCCCAAGACTCGTACCATTTGGCCAAGACAAACCTGGGATGTCTCACTCAGCAGACGGATTGATTGGTACCACAACACACCACAACCCATACACCTAACCCCGACCCATGTATGGTACACCCCAAAATCCACCGATATATGGAAGACCCCCTTATTACCCTTCCCCCCCTTACAAATATCCATACCATGTTGTACCCCCTCCACCCACAAGTGGACCCGCATCAACACCCATGATGTGTCTGGATATACAACCAAGTTCTGGTACCCCCTCTACCTTAGCTTACACCCTGAGCACTAGTAAAAGCACCGTGCCTTCCTATGTACCATACGGATCATTTCCACAAAATAATCCATACTTTCCATTTCCTGGTCCTCCCCAACCCATGGCTCCACCACAAGGACATCCACATGCTGGGGTTAACTTTTTTCATCCCTCTCCCATTCAGCAGTTTCAAAATTTTGAACAACTAAGCACGGAAAATATGGCCCATCAGTCGAATAATTCCAAAAAGAAATGAAAAAACTGAAACAATAATAATCCAGGACTAGGGGGATATAACCCCCAACAAAACCGACCTGTTGGGGGCAACCAGAATCAAGGGAATCAGAACCCCCAAGTGGGTAATCACAACAAACACCAAGGAAATAATAACAATAAGCTTAAAAAAAACTTCCCTTGTTCCCTTTGCAATGAATATGACCATTATACTCACCATTTCCCGCAAATAGATGACTTTAAATGGATGAAAGAATTCGTGAATGGACCACATGCCCCAGCACCGCCTTCCCCTCAGCAAGCCCCACAACAATACGTGCAACAACCAACCCTAGCGGTGTTACAGAACCCTATTCCACACCAAGGGGTGATGAATAACCAGTAGGAAATGCACCCTGCCCCACCACAGCTGGGACAATATCAAAACCCAGACACTCCTATAGATCACACTATCCTCCTCACTAGTGAAGAATAAATTCTTCAACAAACATGCATTCATCAATACAACACACCCCCTAAACCTACTCCCACCACTTCGGAAGTAGGTCCAGTTACAACGGGACCACCTCTGATGATTTCGTTCCCTAACAATGAAACCCCCCTTCAGATTCCTCACATCCCATTACGACAGAATGTCAACAACCCTCAGGCTAGGGCAACATACAATTACAGTTTGGTCGATGAATTGGAGAAATCCCCTACCACCATGTCAGTATTGGAAGTCCTTCAAACCTGTCCCACTCAATGGAAGTCATTACTCTCCTCCCTGGGGGCAGTCGACCCTACTGATACTAGACTCATCACATTTGATCTAGATTATGGGGAACCCCCTCTCCCCGCTTTGGTAGCTTTCCAGATACCAGTCAAAATTCGGAACATCACAATTCATCCATGCATCATCGATGAAGGGGCATCCACATGCATCATGTCAAAAACACGTATGGCAGAAAATTGGCTCCCCTGAGCTAGTATCCTCTGCCATCACCCTTGGAGCTTATGATGGTTGACCAACATCTTCCACAAGGCTTTTTCAAAATTTCCCCATAGAACTTGGGGGAAAAACCATCCTCATTGACATTGAATTTATCGATGCCCATCTTGATTACAATATCTTGTTCGGACACAACTACATGTATGTTATGAAGGCAGCCACCTCTTCTGTGTTTTGTATGATGATGTTCCCCCAAAATGGGAATATCATCACCATCGACCAACTTACACATTACAAGCCTAACCATTGCGCCAACATCGATAAAATCCTCCCCCTTGTCTGTGTTAGCTCGAATGATTTTCCAGTTGCTAACATTGGCCCTGGATTATTCCAAGACCCATCCATGTTGGGCACTTATTAGGGAACGCCATCATTCCTAAACCCATGTTTTTTAGCACAAGTGTGTGTAGTTTCCTCTAAAGGAACAGACATTGGAGACAAGACTCCTATAACGGAGTCCTGTCCCCATATCAAAGTTCCACCAGTGGAAGAAATACTACCTCGGGATATCCCTGAGAGCGCCACCACACCACGTATCGCAGATCCTCCCCCCCTCTAGGGGAAAATCCCGGTTTGGGAGACAGTCCCCCAGGACATTACCCAAATTCCCTTTTTCTACCCCGCACCTGGATTTGAAGCATCCTAGGTAGTTGCAACAGTTACCCTTCCGAACATGGTACTCGCCATCCCTGTATAGTATCTACATCCACCCGAGGTGGTTCCTCAACCATCCCTCCCTCCTCAATCAAAGGGAATCCTAATGCAGAATCTGGTACTAACTCTGGCCACGCCACACTCACCCCCAATCGCCAGAACCACTGCTACAGCTGGGGGTAGACGAAAGATGAAATATCCTGTCACTCCACTACGTCCCCAAGTTCAACTCCCTTGTGCATTATGTGAAATAAAAGGACACCCCACTCATAAATTTCCTTTTCTTCCCGAGCTACGCAGTTTTATCCAGCTTCCTCAAGCACCACTTTTTCTTTCCACTCCACCAAGTATGTTCCACACTACTATGGAGTCATCAACCACATGCAAACAAAACATATGAACCAATTTTGCCTGTGCCATATGCGCAAAATATGGGCATTACACTCATCATTTCCCATCTATCCCATATGTTCGCAACACATTAGCCACAAAACACCACCCATATCTGCCTGAGCTTCCTATGGAACTCCATACCAATGCTTTGATGAATGTAAGTCATTATAGTTCTTCATCAGTCCTCGAGTAAAGGGGAGGTCCATGTCCTCCAACCAAACTACCGCCTAATTGCCCCTAGTGTCAGTGAAACTGGGATGGCATTATGGACCCATCGTCCATATCTAAGCCCTTTTCCCCACTTTAAGTTTTTGGTACAGGAGCCCATAAGCTCTATTTTCTGAACCATTTTTTGCCACTTACACATTCATTTTTGTCAGGTGATCATTTTCACTTTTCCCCAGTGGAGCATCTTTCCATGACACACTCAGGTACACATGCTCATGTTCAAAATTATCAAAACACTGTTATATGTTCTTTATCTTCGAACATTGTTCATGTCGGGTATTTGTTTTTAATGTGTGCAGGTACTTGGTCATCACAATTCAACACAAGCCCCTTCAAGTATATGATCGAAACTGGTATGTAGTCATTCCCTCTGAATACCAATTGCATCTCCCTGTCACACCCTTCGACATTCACCTGTGGGATCCTCATATCTATCTCTGCAATGCTAACACCTCCATTGCAATTTGGTACTGTCACCTGATAGCACTCTTCCCCACATGAGTTGTCCCATTCACAATTCACCTTGGCACTTTGACACTCATGTTGTTTTCACCCTTTAGGGATGGGAGTCCCAATAGTCTTACGCATTTTCGAGAATCAGCCACATACTCCTTATCCTTATTTTTCTAGCTTACCCAATGGACTCCCAGGTTATTTCATCATGGTTATATTTTGGCTGCACCTCCACAATATCATTAATCATCCATTTCATCCACAGTCAGTTTTCCCATCTACAAATTCCCCTCTATTCCTTTACCTCATAGAGGGGAATTTACCCTGAGTGTATGTCGCATGAGTTGAGCACTACCGAGAAAATTGTTAAAGAAGTTTTGATCAACCTCATGACTGAAAGAGTCATGTCGATTTCCATAGGTATACAAGCATCATCCACAAGAGGACTGCCAGCCTCTCCATCCACTACTCATGGATCCGGACCATCCCGACCATCTAATGAAAACTGAACCAAGCACATGGATGATATAGAGAATGATAAATTTATCCCAGCCATATTACCCACCTATATACCACCTCTGAGCAACGCAATAAATTGAGATAGCGTGCCCAGAGATTTCGACTACACTTTGGTCACTGCGTACCTCATGAAGGGGATACGGTCAATTAGAGCAGACCAAGATAAGATTATGGCGTTGAAGTTTAGTGAATTCAACCTAGGAGATTGCAAAGTTTACAACATGCTCACCCCATACAAGTACCTAACTTGGACTAGGGGAAATAATTTGAATATAATCCCCCAGTCGTGGACCCATAACCTCGCGCAATCCACCTTGCTCAATGTCATGAAGATTCCTCACTTTGGATGAAACTAGAAGGTGAATGCATGTGTCAAGGTACTGATATCTTGTTACCATGGAGGTTATTTATGTCTAAAACATCGTATAAAAATTGATTCAACACTGATCAACTGGATCATGGGGTTGAGTATGCAAGGACCCAATCCACAGGAGTTTTACCCTGGAAAATCCATGGATCGCACTCTAGCACAATGGATCAAGGACACTTACGGCGATGTCGAGAAGGGAACATGTGGTTACAAAGTAGCTTATATTCAGAGTGGCATACTGTACCTCACATGTCAGTTGATCGCAGGGAAGTTAGTACGGAAGAAATGACCTACCCAAGTCATCAGTTTTGTAGTCAACCTCGCAGGGAAGTGCGCAGAAAGACTTCAGATGAACTGGGTGAAGTACCTGGTGAACCAATTAGAACTCAACTACAGAGAAGCCCAGGACCAAGGGTACAAATTTCATTTTAGGTGGCTATTGATTCTAATCGCTTTTATTTCCTGGGATATGCCGGAAGGTGCGGACTTCCCAGACATCGAGCCTTTCAAACCATTGGCTGTGAAGTTCAGTACAATGTGGTACTCAAGCAATATGAATAAACAGTGGCAATCCAATGTTGTTTTTCATACCTATTACAACCAGCTGAAGACAACCATCCAGTCTGAGCCTCACATCACTCCAAACACTCTACACCGATTCAGGCCCTTTATGAAGTTCAGTGCAGACTAACATTTTATGTACATCACAATGTGCACTAATGAACACAAGAAACATCTTCAGTCCTACTATAAGATAATAGAGTAGGACTTGCAGGAGATCACCAAGGATTGGTCGATGGACCTCCTCATTCTAGCAGACCTTGCGGAGATATCCGACATCAACATCCTAGAAACTGTGTAATATACACCCGGACCTAGTAGCAAAAAGAAGACTGAAGAGGCTCAGGATTTAGACAGTGCATCCATGAAGACTAATTCCATCTCACCAGAGAAAGGATGGGATGGTGAATATTTGAATGAAAAAGAGGTCAAATAGAAGTAGAGTGATGAGGCTGATCCCCTGAAGAAGAGGAAAGGTTCACCTATGAAACCTTCCTCCCAAAAGAAATCGAAGTCCACCATGAACAAGATGCAGACCATCCTCACCTCTGATGACTTTGACTTCCTCGTAGCAGACCTGAACAATGCTTAGGTGGAAATAGCAGAGAAACAAGAAGCAAAGAAATAGGATATGTATGATCAAATAGAGACTAAACTCTGAGGGGTACAATAGGACCTACAGTCCAGCCGCGCAGTCTCCACTGCGCTAGGAGAACTTGAATTGGGAGATGAGCTAGCTCAACTCCACTACCTAGCTGATACAGTCGAAGCTCATCTTCGACAAGTGCAATAAGAAATAGATAAAGCCACCCAAGCTTTGGCGCAAGTACAGGGAGTCCCTGTAGAGAAACATAGTGTTGCAGAATGGGAAAATCTTGCTCTCCAAGTGAAGTTTGATGAAGAAAAATCCCAGCTACTGCACGAAAAGGAACAGTTGCTCATAGAGAAACTCGAAGTAAAGGAAGTGGTCAAAAGAGAAATTCACTCTGTGACAGTCATAGAAGTAAAGGCTGAAGAGCGAGTTCCACAACAAGTAGCACAACTTGAAGAAGTGATCAAGTAGATACAACAACGCATAACATATTTGGAGCTATGCACAGCACCCGAGACCCCACAAGATGTAAGGGACCAAAGAGAAGCAACTTCCAGGAGCACAGTTGAATAGCTCAAGGCTCTTACCCTGGAATGTAAGCAGCTCATTGATTGCAGTGCCCTGACATATGAGTGACTCACTGAGAGTCCATAATTAAGAGCACTGGAGTCACAAATCCAAGAGGCAAAGTACCAATTTGTCCTCTCGTGGATGTTGCACTACCCCTTGTGTCCACAGAGGACAAATCATCCCATGTTCAAATTGAAGCTGAAAAATAGACCCAGTTCATTGAAAGAATCTAGGACATCTGCCAACGGGTTCAGGATATTTTTCACAAGTCCAATGCCAAGTAAAAGCAGCGCCATGATCAACACTGAGTTCCACAAAAGTTTCAAGAGGGAGATAAAGTTTGGTTGCACTTGCATGAAGAACACCTTACAAGACCCATAGAAATATTTGGATGCTATTCTATGGACCTTAACCCATCACTAAGGCTATGGGTGACAATGCTTTTGAGCTCAACATTCCCCCCTTACTTGGCCTACACCTAGTGTTTAGTATGGACCTCCTTCAACCATACTTTCCAGCCTTATTGGACACCTCAGAGATACTAGAACAATTGAATTTGATAGATCTCAACCCTAACTACATGGAACATGCATCCACAAATCATATCTCAGACACACAAGTCAAGGGTACTCACCAACAAAAGCTTCAGCTTTATCGTGTTATCAAAGCAGGGCAACTCCTACACCAAGGCAAGTGGCTCACCTGGGGCCAAATTCAGCAGAAATTTCCTCATTTGATGGGGGAAATCAACGCAATGGACACCATTGATTCCTAAGGAGGGAAGATTAATCCACATGGATATCGATGGCCACCCACCTCTTCCAACTAGCTCACATTCATTTTTCATCTTGGCAATGTTTTCTATCTTTTTAGGTCCAAAAATTTCAGGGCCATTTTGAGGCCCTAAACAATGTTTTTTGGGCTCGCCAAAATCACACTATAAATGGAGTTTTAGGACATATCGTCCTTGGGTGTGACCTATTGATATACTTAAAAAGTAGAGAAGAAGCATAAACACAAGACATGACAGTTTAGGTCTACGAACCCCTCACAGTAGAAGTAGGTAAAAGGCAGCCCCAACCTGCAGAGAAAAGGGCAAAGCAAGGATGGACATCCAAATGAAAATCAGTCTAAACTATAAATAAATAAGGACAATGGCAAGAAATAAAAAGACACTGAGAAATAGTGTGAGTTCCATAACATCCCTTGGAATAAAATCGTTGAATGTCACTCAAAGCAATCATCGGTGGCCGAAGTTAAAGCCTCTGAATCAAATGGGGGCTCTCACTCTGAGTCAGAACCAGAAAAAGGGACATGGATCATTGATGCATAACCCAGTGCCAATGCTGCTACCACCAAGGTCCATCCTGGTGAACTTGATGAACCGGAGGAAGGTGATTTCATATTCCATTCACATATGTGGGTAAAGGGTACTCTGTTGCACTTCATCGTTGATAGTGGTATCCAGAAGAACATCATCTCAGTGGAGATCATCAAGTGGTTGGATCAACTGACAACACCACACCGAAAATCATACACCATCGGATGGATTAGCCAAGGGAGTGATATCCACATCAACCAACAGTGTCACCTGGCCTATGACATCAAGCCCTTCAAAGATGAGGTATTGTGTCATGTATCCCTCCTTGAATTTTGTGCTATTATTTTGGGCCAACCTTATTTATAGAAGAATCATGATGTATATGAGTCTAGTTCTTGTAGTATTATTATTACTTTGGAGAGGAAATTGTATAGGATACCCGAGGTAGTCCCACCTACTATTATTTCCTTGATCTCTACCAAGAAATGTAGGAAGTTCATCTCTCATACTGGAAAGTGTTTCTTCTTCGTGGTTGCACCCACATCCATGGACTCCATGATATGTCTCTCCACATAGAAGAATCAAGTGGATAAGGTCATGGAAGAATACAAATACATCTTCTCCTCACCCACTAGGGTACCTCTGCCCTGTCAGGTCAAGCACTCAATTGACCTGACCCCTGGCGCAACACTACCCAATGGGCTAGTATATCGCAACTCTTTATCCAAAAATAAGGAAATCAAGTGCCAAATCCAAGAGATTCTCAAAAAAGGTCACATCTTACCAAGTTCATCACCTTGTGGAATCCCAATCATGATGGTGCTGAAGAAAGACAGGACCTGATGACTCTGCGTTGATTACCAGGCCATAAAATAAATCACAGTCAGAAATAGGTACCCAATTCCCCATATTGATGATCTCCTTGACCAACTCAAGGGGGGGAAATACTTCAGTAAGATTTATCTGAAGTACAACTACCACCAGGTCCTAATAGAACAGACCGATGTATGGAATACTTCCTTCAAGTCCAAAGAAGGTCTTTTCGAATGGTTGGTCATGCCCTTTATCTTGACAAATGCCCCAACAAATTTCATGAGGATGATGGACGATATCTTGCGGCCTTTCACCAATTATTTTGTGGTATTGTGTTTGAATGAAATCCTCATCTTCAGCAAGAGTTGGGTGGAACACTTGCATCATATACAATAGGTTTTGCACACTCTACAACAACACCAACTATATGAAAATTTGAAAAAAGTCTCCTTCGACATGAACAAGGTTCAGTACCTAGGCTACATTGTTGATGAGCATGGTGTGTATGTCGATCCAACCAAAATCCAAGTTATTTGTGATTGACCATCCTCGACCACACTCACTGAGCTTCAAAGATTCTTAGGCCTTGAAAATTTCTATCGCAGGTTCGTGTTGGGATTCTACAACATTGCATGGGTCCTTAGCCAAGTGATCAAGGGTGTTGGAAAAGAAAAATTTGTTTGGGGCTAGTCGCAACAAAAATAATTTGATGATTTGAAGTAATGCTTGTGCTCNAATTTCTATCGCAGGTTCGTGTTGGGATTCTACAACATTGCATGGGTCCTTAGCCAAGTGATCAAGGGTGTTGGAAAAGAAAAATTTGTTTGGGGCTAGTCGCAACAAAAATAATTTGATGATTTGAAGTAATGCTTGTGCTCATCCCCAGTACTCTCATTACCCGAACTGCAACAACCTTTTGATATTGAGATAGATGCTTCAGACTCTATTGTGGGTGCACTTCTCACTCAGCATGGACATCCTGTGTCTATCATGGTGAGATGATATTCGATACCTTCTATAAGTACCCAAATTACAAGAAAGAAATGTACTCCATTGTACAAGCCTGCCTCCAGTGGAGGAATTACATTCTTGGGAAGGAGATAATCATCCACATTGATCATAAGCCTCTACAGTTTATGTAGACACAAGAAAATTGTAGAATGAATGCCAACATAATTGGTCCACATACTTGCAATAGTTCCATATTAACATCAAGTATAAGATAGGGAGCACCAACCACATCGCAAACTACCTTAGTCGACCTCCAGTTGTAGCACTAACCATAGTGCTACAATCCTATGGAAATGAGACCTCTGGATGGCCCCAAATCTATGGGAAATATTATGAATTCACCACAACCTACCATATGCTAGGAACAAACACAACTGTCATTGATTTCCATCTTCAGGATGATTTGTTGTGCCATCTAGACCATCTCTATGTCCCATCAAGTGAGTGAGTGAAGCTGATTTGGGAAACTCACTACAGTCGGGTTGTAGGACACTTCAACGTAGAAAAGATAATGGTAGTTCTGCAACAACATTTTTATTGGTCGAAACTTCGATAGGATGTCAGCAAGTAAATAAGGTCCTGCATGGCCCGCACCATTTCCAAACTGACCATTAAGAGACAAGGCATGTAAACCCCTCTGGCTACTCTTGACAGGACCTCAAAATCCATCTCAATGGACTACATGTCAGGACTTCCTTTAACCAAGCAGGGAAATGACTGTGTTTTCGCGGTTGTTGATCGATTTTCCAAGATGGTGATTATGGCCACCCACAAGACGAGCATCACAATGGAGGCCACTATAACTATCTTCTTCAAATGAGTGTGGGTACATTTTTTGGATACCAAAAACCATCGTCTCAGATCGAGAAATTTTATTCCTCAACACATTCTGGTTAAGCCTCTGGTCACAAATGGAAACCAAACTCACCAAATCCACGACCTTCCACCCCCAAATGGATGGCCAAAATTAGGTTGTCAATAGGATGATCGTGCATATCTTACGCATGTACAATTCCAATAATTCACACACATGGGATGATATTCTCCCCTATGTTGAACATAGTTACAACAGAGCCATACATAGCTCAACTAGCCACATCCCCTTTTAGGTGGGGTTGGGATTCCAACCATTGGATCCCATGGATGTTTCATTACCCCTTGCATCCACATAGGTAGAATCATCCCATTCTAAACCCGAATCCAACCAATCCACCTGGTTCATTGAATGAATTGTGCACATCCTCCAATAGGTTCAAGATATTTTGTAGAAGTACAAGAAACACCATGATCAACATCGTGTGCTACAAAAGTTTCATTTGGGATATAAAGTTTGGTTGCAATTGTAGAAAAAACACCTTACAGGACCCCATCGTAAGCTTCAGTAACTCCGTTATGGACCTCTTGATGGGTCCTAAATCCATTTAGTTCAACAGCAGGAACCAAACCCACCACCGAGGCCTAATTAGACTCTGCAACATTTAATGGTGGAATGGTTCTCCAGATCTTGCAATCTAGCCAATTAATCGATGGGCTTTACGTTTTCTTATAAAGGCCTCTCCTTCAGTTCAAACTTTCTCTTTTTGTATTTTCTCTTAGGTGGGACCAATATAATATTGTAAGATGGTATAAACCAACTTGTCAATGAAATGGGAAAAGGTTCTAAATACTGGAGAAGAGGTTGAGCTTGGGATAACCCGCTACTCAAGCACGCAGACGACAATTCTATACCACATGCCTAGTACTAATATGTTAACCATGTGAGAATCCAATTAGTATCTGAGATACTAATTGTCAGAATGAAAAAAAAATATGTGATAAGATAATGGAAAGAAAAATAATTCACCTACTCTAATCATCCATCACATAATAACACAATGATTCATCTTCATCATTAAAGAAAGAACTGTAAAAAATTGCATTAGATAACTTAACAACCGATTCAATAGCTCCTACTCATTAATACATCCATTCATGAGACGAGATAGGAAATAGTTATTCTCCACGTCCAATCACACATGCATTTGATGAAAATATATCTTGTTTTAGGTTCAAAAGGATTTCTCTATTAAAGTAGCTCGGAAATAGTTCTTAACAAAAACAAAAAAGAGAGTTTCTTGCAGCAACCATCGACCCTTAACTAATCAATCGATGCTCTTATTTATAACATAAAATTAACTAAAAATAAGGCTAAAGTGCAGTTAAGAAAAACAGAATTTGTGACGTGGCGTTCTCTCCTAATAGTTTTCCAACAGTGATCTCAAGATATCACTTTGAAAGGGTGAATTTTCTCATACTCCGACCAACTAATGAACAACTCCTTGCAAGTGTCAGTGTATGAAAACCTATGTTGTTCCATCGAGGCTGCGTAAATTTCTCTGATTTCCACCGCATACGCCCAATACTTGACCAGACTAGTACTTAACTGTTGTATCAAAGCTCAGGCTCTGATTGGTTGTTCCATAAATTGTTGCACCTGTCCTAGCATTGTGTCGGTCACCTTCGCTAGTATTTCAGCCCATCAATAATCTTGCTTGGCATACGATTCGTCTATGTCATGCAAGTCGGTAAAGTTGTCGGGCCTGCCAAACTCAGGCAGTCCGATATCCTTCATTGCCTTATTTATTTTACCCCAATGTTTCTTGCATTTGTTCCACTGTTCTTGAATATCTCGGTGTGGTTCCCAAGACATTTTATCCTAATACTCGACTGATCTTTTTATGTGATCAAGAGTGCTTTCGCTCAACACTCAAATGTTGTGTTCTTCTTTATGTCGTCCCTGTTGGATTGCACCAATGTAGTTGATACTTTCTGTGGTTTGTTGTTCCTTTTCATACCACAACTCGATATCCTTGCACGTCATGAGTCCCATGAGAGTATCTTCCTGGAGCTCGGCCATCTTCACAGTGAAAAGGTGCCTCTCATCGGTGAACTGCTATAGGCCTCCTGGAATTCACTCCTTAAGTATACCGTGACTTGTGTGGTGTCTTGATAGTACTTAGCTAAGTGGCGTAAATGTTCAAGTTCTTTCAGGGCGACATCCATCTCCTTCTCATCTCTTTTGGCTCTGTCTAAGGTAGCATCTGAGATCGCTTTCCCTACGTCGATAATTTCGGATGTCTTGGCAATTTTTGTGTTTATCAAAGTTTCCTCTGTAGTGATGAGGATGGAGCAATCTAATGTGATCCTCCTCTTCTTTTTGGTTCTTTGGATGATGGCATTCATTTTTTGATCATATGCTATATAATGTATATCAACTACCATGTCCACTAGTTTGAGAATCTGCTGATCACCCCATGTGAGTGTATTTCCTAGACTTTCGCTGGTGTATATTAGTTCAATATCGGGTTCTTGAACTTCCTCGTTATGCTCTGAAGGTCCGAATTTTGTCTAGCACTCATCAGGGTTTTGAGTGTTGATTGAAAGAGAGGCTTTGGGAATAGACTTGATACCTACTTGTTCATTGACCGTTGAAACTCTGATCTCCTATTGTGGTGCTCCAGTCTCTAGCTTGTCTGACCTCGACTGGTCTTCCAGACTGTCTGCTTGGGTCTCTGGTGCATTGGGCACTTTAGTTTCTAAGAAACTCTTGAATTTATTTTCTTTCATTGAAACCTCCTTGATTTGGACCTCGAGGATAGGAGAAGATGTCTTCTCAGGTCCCTTTTCTTCCTTGATATGCACAGGGGTCCCAAGAGATACCTTCAGGCTCTCATCATCATCATATATCTTTATAAACTTGCTCAAGGGGTTTGATGTGCTTGGTTCTACTAGTACCCAGATTGTTTCTGGCTGAGTCACCACACCTGCTGATGTTCTAGCTGGTGGCATTGTGATTTCAAGGTCATCCAACCCAACAAGTTCATCAACATCTATAAATTTGGGTCCGCTTGTACCCACCTAGATTCTCTCTTGGTTATCAGTAGGTGATCTTGTCATTTATGATAGGTATGGGTCATTTGGTAGCTGATCAAGTACCCATTGTGCTTGTTCTAACATGAGCAGTCCCCTTTCTCACACATCTTGTACCAAATGGATATCTTTTCCTTGCATTAGGGATATCAAGGGGGCTTCTGGTGCTTCAACTACTTTAGATTCTATCCTTTCTTATCTGGCCCTGAGGACCCCTTGATCCGATTGTTCTAGGGTTGTCGCTTGCTCATCTAGGCTCATGGCCTTGAACCTAGTCACCTTAGGGTCAGCCATCCTTGCCATCACCTCATCCCAGTCTTGAGAATTTTTTGTGAAGATCTGATCTTCAAACCTTTCATGGGCGTATGGCCAATAAGACGATACTTGTGATGCATGATTGTAACACCCTACTTCCCCCATATTGTAAATATTACTGGACTGGCCAAGGACTATGGAAAAACTCATAAGTATGAATATGTGATGTAAATGGACCTGCAAGAGGAGGTCAACGAATGTAAATAACAGTTTGAATTTATGGCAGAATTGCTGAGAGGGGATGTACAGAAAAGAGACCACGATGGTGGTGGAGGGCACCTTGAAAGAGGGGCGTTAACTTCCACCAAGAATTAAAACACCGTATTTGGACTCCACTGGCCCGGAGAACCAAAAGCAGCTCGCTAGCCACGAATTTAATGCCTTAGGGCGGTGGGTTGATGGCTTGATGAGGGATGGGGGTGAACCACTTATCCATAGAAGCCCTCAGACCTAACCACAGACAGGAAAATTCACGCCACACACAACCTCTCAAGAAGATAAGGCGTGGGGAAGAAGATATTAGAGGAGGGCAGACTCGAGGGGAATTCTGGCATTACGCAAAGTGAGTGACAGCAGAGAAGAAGGATAGTAACATTTGTCCTCGACTTCTAACGAACAGAGACTCAGTCTCACAACATCGTGGTCTCATCTCGGGGTGGCTAGCAGTAAATCCACTAGGAGTCGTTGAGCCTACAGTTGAGTGGAAACAAGCACCCTCGGTGATTGCTTTACATTCTTGAACTTTTAGCCCCGATAGAGTGTTTTGTATATTGTATGCTGAATTTATATCTTTGTCACATGTATTCACTTAGACTTGTGGATTATTTTATGTCTTCTATTAGCAATGTCGGCCCGATAAAGAGGTGAATAGTAGTTCCGCGAACTATGAAATTGTAAAGGATTCCAGCACGAGAGTGTTCGCGTAATGCTTGACATGAATTAGTTGATATATGATTAACACCGAGGAAACTGTGCTCGTTTTACGTTGACGAATGAATCTAATCATACTTGACATCCTTGGGTAGTTGTTTTCCTTTTCCTCGGCTGTCCATCCATCTTCAATCCATCCGTCCATTCCATCCATCCATTCCATTCCATTCGTCCATCCATCCTCTTTGTCCATCCATTCAGGGCTCCTTCCATCCATCCATCCATCCATTCCATCCTCCTGTCCATCCTTCCATCCATCCATCCTTCCATCCATTCCATTCCATTTCCATCCATCCATCCGTCCTCCTCCGTCCATCCATCCATCCGTCCATTCCATCTTTCCATCCTCCATCCATCCCTCCTCCTTCCATTCCTTCCTCCTCCATCCTCCATCTCCATTTCCTTCCATCCATCCACTCCTCCGTCCATTCCTTCCTTCCTTTCCTGTCCATCCTTTCCTTCCATTCCATTCCCTTCCATCCTTTCCATTCCATCCATTTCCATCCATCCTTCCATTCCATCCGTCCATCCTTTCCCTCCACTCCTCCACTGTCCTTCCTTCCTTCATCCATCCATCCGTCCATCCTCCTTCCATCCATCCAAAAGCCATCCAAAAGCCATCCATCCACCCTCCATCATCCATCCTTCCTTCCTCCATTCCTCCATCCTTCCTTCCTCCGTCCATCCATCCGTCCATCTCCTCCGACTCCCTCCGGTCCATTCCATTCGTCCGTCCATCCATTCCTCCATTCCATCCTTCCATTCTCCTTCCATTAACCAATGCCCTGCTACTTTCATATTGTAATGAATGAAACTTTCAGTAAATTTCTAGATAAATTTGTACTAGCCTTTATTGATGATATCTTAATCTACTCTAAGAATAGAGAAAGGGGTGAAGAGCATCTTAGACTTGCTGCAAGTGCTAAGACATCGACTCTATGCTAAGTAAGCAAGTGTGACTTTCTTCCCGAGGAAACAAATACACTACTTGGGACATGTTACGTCCAAGGAAGGGTGGCGGTAGATCGACAAGATCGAGGATCCTATCATGGAATGACCACAAAGGATGTCTCGACATTAAGATCCTTCATGGGATTGGCGGGGATACTATAGTACGTTTATAAAAGATTTCTCAAGATTGGTTGTCCAATCACCGCCCTCGAGAAGAAGGGAAAGAAATTTACGTGGACCTGACGTCTTGAAAACATTCCAAACAAAGAACATTTACTAACCCATGCACAGGTGTTGAAAAATCGTACATTGAAGATGGCTTCCTTGTATTACCTGGATACTTTTGCCAAAGGAGGGCTCAGAGGAGTTCTTATGTAGAAAGTAAGTGTGATCTTCTATGAATCCGAAAATTGAATGAGCATGAGGTCAACTATGTGACTCATGATGCGGAATTAGTGACCATAGTGCATGCCTTAAAAAAAAATGTGGAGACATTACCTAATCAGGAGAGAATTTGTATATAGCCTGTGAGGATCCTTTGTGGATTACGGTATTTGTTTGATCAGCAAGCTCAATACTAGACAAGCTAGATGGATGGCCCTCGTGAATTTGATTTCAAATCAAACACATCAAGGTAAGGAAGGAGAATAAGGTGAGGCCGATGCCCTTAGCGAAGCATGAGAACAATTCACACGGCCGCGGTGAGTGCCTGCTTGAGGCGGATGTCGAAACTGAGAGTCAAGGAGGCACAAGACAAAGATCCCTTCATCCAAAATGTGACTCGTACATACGGCAAGAACACGGGGATGAAATACGAAGGATATCAGATGTCCGAAGGAGGTCTACTCACCTAGAGAGATAGACTCTATATTCCCAATTCACGGCCGAATTGAAGAGGTTCATTATGGATGGAATTACACAAAGACCCTACTTGGTCACCCGGGGATGCGAGAAAATGATTGTTGCCACCCGAAAACAATTTTCTGGCCGGGATTGAAAGAAGGACATAGCCAAATACTTGGCTCAATGCATAGAATGCCAACGAGTTAAAGCAGAACATACGTTACCGAGCCGGATTACTGCATCCTTTACCCATCCCGAATGGAAATGGGAAACCAGCTACATGGATTTTATTCTTAGGATTAAGGCTTCAACCGCTTATAATGATGCCATTATGAATTTGGTGAAGATTACGATAAAAAGCGAGAACAAGTACTGCTCATTTCATTCAGTCAAAGATACGACACGCAAGGCGATAGATATTGCACGGTATTTATGAAAGAGGTGTTTTGAATGCACGGCATGCCGAGGGAGATAACATCTGACAGAGACACCAAATTCACCTCCAAATTTAAAATGTCGTTGATGGCCGAGGCTTAGAGACCAAATTGTTGGCTAGTACCACCTATCACCCGCAAACCGATGGAAAAACAGAAAGAATAAATCAGATATTAGAAGATATGTTAAAAATGCATATGATGCGCCGGCCTAGGAAATGGAAGACTACACGCCATTGGGTGGGTACCTACAACAACGGTTACAAAGCATCCTTAAAGATGAGTCCATTGAAGTCCTCTATGGTAGACAATGTTACATCTCAGGTCAGCTGGAGCAATCGATTGAGCTGGGGATTTCTTTGGACCCGACATGTTGAAATAAATGATGGAACAACAAGTGATTCAAATAAAACAAAATCACGAAGGTTGCCCGGAACCGACGGGAAAGCTATCTGATCAAAAAGAACTTCCAGAGAGTTCAAAGCGAGAACCATGTATATCTCATAATTAAGCCCAAAGGGAGTTCCCTAAAAATGGGGGCTTATTACCAAATTAGCACCGTTATTTAATGGACCTTTTGAGGTCACAGAGCAAGTGGGACTGTAGCTATCGGCTGCTTCCTCCCCCGGTAAAAGCACATAATGTTTTCCATGTTTCCTTATTGAAGGAAATATGTACATGATGCTAATCATATAATTGACTGGTATGTGATTCATGTGGAACCAGAGAGAGAATTTCAGCTAGATCATTAATGCATCTTGGATAGGAGAGAAACATTGCTCTAAAACCGAGTCGTTGTGCAGTTCAAGGTGCAATGGAAACATTTAGGCCCAGATGAGGCTACATGAGAAAAGGAGGATGCCATGAGAACCAGTATCAATTTTATTTGCCAGGTACATGTAATTCATGTTGGTAACTAAGAACATCGAGGACGATGTTCGCTTTTTAGAGAATTGTAACACCACATTTCCCCCAGTTAGCAAATATATTTGGACTAGCCAGGACTATGGAAAAACTCATATGAATATGTGATGTAAATGGACGCAAGAAAGAGGTCAACAAATGTAAATGACAGTTTGAAATCATTGCAGAACTGCTGAGAGGGAATCTGCGGAAAAGAGACCACAATGGCAGTAAAAGGCACCTGAAAAGGTGGCGCCAACTTCCACCGAGAATTAATAACGTATTTGGACTCCACTAGCCCGGAGAACCAAAGCGGCTCGCTAGCCACGAATTTAATGCCTTCTGGGGCCGGTGGGTTGATGGCTTGATGAGGATGGGGAGTCGCCCATCCATAAGAGCCATCATGAATGACCCGGTGAGGGTAATCAGAGCCATACAACCTGGCGAGAGGATAGGCGAAACTATTTGAAGCGAGCAGGCGAGGAACTCACGGAAGCTCTATGCGAGTGGTGATAGCGAGAGAGGAAAGTGGATGCAACCTTAAACGGACGTAAATGACAGAGAGCAGCGAGTCTCACAGAATTGTGGTCTCAGCTCGAGGGGTAGCTAGTGGTAAATCCACTGGGAATTACATCACGCCTACGGTTTGGTGGAAGCGAGCACCCCTCTCGGCAGTTACTTTCATTCTTGAACTTTTTGATAAGTGTTTTGCCTATATTGTATCTTGAATTTATATGTTGTCACATGCATTCATAGACTTGTGGATTGGTACATGTCTTGCTGTGTAGTAATGTCTATGTAGTAATGCGTTGATAAAAGAGGAGTAGATAGTAGTTCCACGAACTATAGAAGAATGTAGAGGATTGCAGCATGAAAGTGTTGGCGTAATGTTTGATATGATTGAGTTGATATATGCTTAACATGGAAATAGTGCTTCGGTTTATTGTGAATGAATCTAATCATTCAATGATCCTTGAAGTTGTTTTCCATATGCGCCTCGGGAATACCCGGTAGGGATCTCCTCAGAGACTTATCTAGTAGGAGTCGCTACGCCTACGGTTGGGTGGAAACGAACACTCCTCTCAGCAGTTGCTTTCATTGCTGAACTTATTTCTGATAAGTGTTTTGTTTGTATTGTATCTTGAATTTATATGTTGTCACATGTATTCATAGACTTGTGGATTGGTACATGTCTTCCTGTGTAGTAATGTCTGTGTAGTAATCGCTCATAAGCAGTAGATATTAGTTCACAGAACTATGAAATTGTAAAGGATTGCAGCATGAAAGTGTTCGCGTAATGTTTGATATGAATTAGTTGATATATCCTTAACACCGGGGAAACCGTGCTCGGTTTACGTTGACGAATGAATCTAATCATGCCAAGCCATCCTTGGGAAGTTGTTTTCCTTATCTGCCTCTGGGAATACCCCGGTAGGGATCTCCTCACAGAGACTTCCTCCTTGGAAAGGTTCACTAAGAACCCAGAACAAGAACTCGAACGCACAAGCCTTATTAACCCTGCAAGAGGAGGAACGATTCTCTTAAGGTTCCAAGATAGTAGTGTTGTGAGGAGTGACCAGTCGATGGGTGAGATCTCGTCGGAGGAACCATAGTCATTCGCGACCATTAGATTGACGAAATTAACGCAAGCGTTACCTGATTTGCCCTCTCTCATCGTGAGCAATGAGAAATTGGGATCGTAAATCCCAAGACCCAAAAGAACGAATCTGGACCGTTAGATCTCGGTTCACATTCCCC
>SNQJ01S0110672.1:10146-24380 GCA_010110895.2 Picea sitchensis
ATAATCAAAAAAATAGTGTGTGCTCGAGTGTTCATATAATCAAAAATATTTTCAAATAAATAAATATATATATATAATCAAAAAAAAAATTCAAATAAATAAATATATTTATAATCAAAACATTAGTGTGTGCTCGAGTGTTCGAAGTCTTATCGTAAGTCACACTACATATCAAATCTAGTATAAATATATTTATAATCAAAACATTAGTGTGTGCTCGAGTGTTCGAAGTCTTATCGTAAGTCACACTACATATCAAATCTAGTGCATATGTCCTCGAAGTCTTATCCTAAGTCACACTACATATCAAATCTAGTGCATATGTCAAAGTAAGAGCACAATCCAACACACCAAAGCCAAGCACAAGGGCCGAGCCGGATTCTCTTTCCATTTTTCATTGAGAAAAAATGTAAGCATTCACATATATAAAGGCCACAATCCCTAAAAACCCGATACATGTGGGATATGGAGCATTGAGAGAATATTTAAAATACACAGTCTTGAAAGCCATCATGCCATCTATCAACATCATTTATGGAGATTGCAGTTGNATGTAAGCATTCACATATATAAAGGCCACAATCCCTAAAAACCCGATACATGTGGGATATGGAGCATTGAGAGAATATTTAAAATACACAGTCTTGAAAGCCATCATGCCATCTATCAACATCATTTATGGAGATTGCAGTTGTCAAGGAGGAAGCATCAGATTGAAGAGGATGGAGGTTTTTCATGCAAGTGAAGGTGAGTTGTCAGACTCTGCAGATATGGAAGTATCGAAGAGTTTGCAGGTGTTCTAAGCGATTTGTCTGAGCAACAAAGAAAACACATAGAACGACCATCAAATGTCAGGTTCCCAAAAAATTATGCAGGTGTTAAAGCTTCTAAATGCTAGCTCAAGCCCTTGAAGAGATGATACAATTATTTAATGAGGAAGCCTCTCATCAGTTTTGCAGAGGACGAAGATACAATGAAAGATTCACTAAATAGGGTTGCAAAGTTTGAGATTGGAGCATCGCTTGAGCAAGAGGCTAGTGTATACTTCTGTGATTAAGTTATTGCATCATATGGAAGTTTTTATGAAATTGCCTTGCTTTGCAATATATAGGTTCAGAGTCTGCTCATGGAAGAGGATACATGGAGTTTTGATTTCCTACTTATAGAAGTGTCGAAATTTTTTTAGGGATCGAAGACGACGTTTTTGTTTTTGTGAAAGTTTCTTGATCCATTATGCTCTGTCCAAATCAAAAAAGGGCTTAGCTTTAGTGGATGATCAGATTCCAAGCTTCCCCAAACCTAAGTGGGATTGCGCAAAGATTCAAATGCTCGTGAACTTGAAGACTTTCTCATTAATGAGTGCATGTATTCGGGAATTGTGAAAGAAAACTAGATCAATGGCGCAGGTCGAAGCCAAAAGGGCTATGCTCAGAGATGCAAAAATATCATTTTCATCTCCAAACTGCAGCAGAATTATTTATGTGTGATTTTAAAGTATTACAAGAGAAGGACATAGAGATGGAAAATATTCATGCGTTGGAGCTTTTTAACAATCCATTAGATGTCATTATAAACCAGATTGGTGGTCTCGATTGCATCGACAGAGACTCTTGATAAACATATGTCTAAGGCTCATAATCAAAGTGATTTATTTTTCAATTTTTGAGAAGGAAGGCTTTAGGATCTCTTCCATTACAAGTCCAGTGAAAGCTATTGAAACCCATCCTAAGGTTAGGCAAAGAAAATTTCAGAGTTGATCCATCATTTTAAGGGAATTAAATTCAAGAGAGAAAAAGATGTTGATCAGTATAATTTACAGCAGAAGACCCAAGTTTTGCTGGGTTTCCCAGATTCTTACAAGTCAACAGTAGATCCTTATAGAAAACCATCATCAAAGGGAGTTCAGAATTATGAATGTCTTCCAAATAGAACAGCAGTGAGTCTCCCCCTTGTGCATTTTTCAGCCAAGTTTCAGGTGATTGATGAAGCAAAGTATGTTGATGACACACCAATGTCTTCGAATAGATTACAAGTTGAGTATGAGGAATTGCCAGCAGCTCTATGTATAAGGGATGGTCTTCAAGCAGGTACAGATTTGATACTATGAAGATATTTTTTTATAAAGAACAGATTGTATACGAGTTTGTAACATTAAGCAACAATTTTATACAGAGTATGTTGCAAACTTCTGTAGGTGGTAGATGATAAAATATTCGGTCAACTTTGACCTTATATTTAGCTTTTAAATAGGTGATTCATGGCTCAGGTGGTAGATATAGCTCAAGGAAGACTCGTACACCTCGAGGGAAGCTTTAGAGGCAGTCAAAATTCAGATTTTGATAAGGATTGTATTCCTTATATTTAGGATCTAATTTCTATTTTTAGTAAAACAGATTAGGTTAGTTTGAGAGATGGTTTTTTATATTCATTCTTTTAGGATCTATAACAACATGTTTTTTCTTATATATATTTTTCAGAAATTGTAAACCAGGGGAGGGGCTCAGTCTTTAAGACTAGGAGGTTCAAGATTGAAGACTCTATTATACTCTTTACTATAAGACATTTTGGAAATATATTGAAATAGAAGCTTCTTTCACTGTATATTGTTCAGACTTCCATCTTCTGTCTTTTCTATGCCTGTGAGTGAATGTTATATGCATTTAACTATGTTTATCTAATGATAGATAATTGTTATCTCGTCTCTTCATTGATAGACTAGACTCACAAGTATTTTTCCTTGTTATAGTTGGCCATTCATATATGCTCTGTGTGTGTTTCTGCTAGTATGATAAGCATTCTTCATATATTCACATCTTGATAAAACTTTATGAACACATATAGTTGAAAGCCTTTTATTTTTTAGTGTAAATGTCCATTTGTGTTTTGAGCGAATGAGAGCATATCAATTCATCCAACTTGATCCAAATTATTACATCATCCATCCAAAGTTTAAGTTACCAAGCTCATTCCCTTTACAGTCAGGGAAAGACTCTTGGAGTGATAACAATGTTGACATAGATTTAACTGGCATTAAAACAATGGTATACTTTGAGATTATAGAAATAATGGTAGGAAAATACCCATACCCATATCTATTGGGAATTGACTATGCCTATGAGAATTATGTTGTCATAGATCTTAAGAAGGAAATCATGTCCTTTGAAGCAGATGGAATCAAAGTAACCCAACCTCTAGACCCGTACCAAGGCCCTTCATATACTGATCCAGTAGACGAGAATATGGAACATGATGTCTTGGATCAAATTTACACTCTAAGTATAGGGAAACAAGTAGACTACATTAAACCTACCGCAGATGGATCAGTAATTTGGCGGAGCATTCATTCTGTGAGTGAAGATTCAGAGGCAACTTTCAATAATTGGCAATAAAGAAGGTATGAAAATTTTTCAAGACGTTGTGAAACTATCAAAGAAACAAGGTGGATTGGATCAAAGATTAGAGAACACCATGTTTATGATGGCTCTTCGTATTTACGCAACTTTATAGTTGATATTGAGGATAAGGTTGAGGTCGAGAAAAAAATACTTGTACTTGGCATTGCATTAAAATCGTCTCCAACTAGGTGGTGGGCCACTCATAAGGGAGCTCTGACTTCTTGGGATGAGATCAAACTCGCCATTCAATACCATTTTATCCTTCCATTGTAGGTCAACCAATCGAGTAAGGATCAAAAGTTGAAGCGTCCACTGTTAACTCTAAAAAATCGTACAATGGGTTTTCTGATCCAAAGGAGCATGTTGCGCATTGTATTAAGGTATGGGAAGTTGTGCACCTGCTTCAAAATATTGGGTGCATTAGTTTATTCATTCTTTGGGACAAATTCCAAATGCTTGGTATGTGCATGAAGAGACTAGAAGAAAAATCGCTTCCTGGGAAGTACTTCAAAGCCAGTTCTGCCATGATTTCTCATTTTCATGTAAGTTTCTTGAAATCACCATAGTGTTGCAACAAATTAAGAAAAAAAAATTTACTGGTGAATTTAAACCTACACATCCACCTATAGTCTGTCCTGAACATGAAAACCTACTTCATCATAGCTTTTATCCATCCCCTACATGAATACCCATGGCATGTAGTAAGGTTGATACAGAACCAAAAGATCTCGAAGACCTAGAGGACCTTATACATTTGACATTTAAATAATATGAAGGTACTAGAGTTGTTAGAGACACTATGTCAGATGAGGTCAACAATTCTTATTCTAAACCCCTGAAGTTGCGGAAAATAAACATAGGGAGTGAGAAGCATCCCAAAATGGCATCCATGGGAGACTGTTGGGACGATTAGACTGTGGTTGAGATACAAGCTTTGTTGCGAGAATATGAGGATCTATTCCCTAAAATATTTTTATAATTAAAAGGGATTAAAGGATATTTAAGGGAGATGAAAATTGAGCTAAAACCTAACTCAAAACTGATAAAACATAGGCCCTATTGCATGAATCCCATATTCAAAGAGAAGGTAAAGAAGGAGATTGATAGAATGTTAGCAGCTAGGATAATTATTCCAGTGGATGAGGCTAAGTGGATCAGTCTTATTGTAATACAGAACAAGAAGGTTGTTGACGATATTAAAGTTTGTGTGGATTACATGAGTTTAAATTCAACTTGTTTACATGACCCTTTTCCTACTCCTTTAGTGATGAATTCCTTGATAAAGTAGCGGGTAATGAAGCTTATTCTTTTACAGATGGGTTTTGTGGGTATCACCAGGTTAGAATTGCATAAGAGGATAAGAAAAATAATACCTTCACTATTGAGTGGGAATCATTTTCCTGTAATGTTATGCCTTTTGGGGTCAAGAATTCCCTAGTGGTGTTCACTCGGATAGTTATTGCAACATTTTGTGACTTCATTCAAAAGTTTCTCGAAGTCTATATGGATGATTGGACTGTGTACAACATGTTAAATGAGCACATAAGTCTATTATGGTTGATGTTTGATCATTGCAGACAACTACAGATTTCCCTAAACCTGAAAAAATGTATTTTTTGTGTACCATTTGGGAATCTGCTTAGACATATAGTCTGTAGGGAAGGAGTGCTAGTGGATCTTGAAATATTTGTCGTAATACTGAATATGCCTCCTCCTACAACTGGTGAATAGTTGCAGTCAATATTAGGTTACATGGGTTACTACCCCAAGTTTATCAGAAGTTATGCAAGAATAGTTGCTATTTTGGAAAAGTTGCTAAAGAAATATGAGGCTTTTCGTTGGATGCCAGAATGTGATCAAGCCTTTGATAACCTCAAAGATAAGTTAAGTACTTATCCTACCCTCGTCTATCCAAATTGGCAAGTAAAATTCCATGTGCACATCGATGCATCTAGCATTGCTTTGGGGGATATCCTTGTGCAACCTAGTGAAGGCAACCTGGATCATCATGTCTACTTTTCCAATAGGAAGCTTTCTCGTGCTGAGCACAACTACACTACAACTAAAAGGGAAGGTTTGGAAATGGTTTATGCTTTGAAAAATTTTAGACATTATCTACTAGGACGTCACGTTAAATTATTTATTGATCACTCTGCTTAGAAATATCTTGTTAATAAGCATGTGTTATAAGGCATAATTTGCAAATGGTTGTTGTTATTTCAGGAGTTTTCTTTTCAGGTCATTTTTAAGCCCAAAAAATAAAAGGTGGGTTCAAACCATTTGTCTATACTAGAGTTGGGAGAGGGTAGTGGGGTTGTAGATGATCAGCTCCCAGATGTAAATATTTTTAAATCTGAAGCTATTCCTACTTACTTGTCTGACATTGCCTTATATTTTATCACGGGTGCTTTCCCTGAAGGCTATTCCACAACTCAAAAGAGACACCTTGTGGTTCGTGCAATAGAATATTAGTTGATTGCAAGTCAATTGTACAAGTTGGGCTTGGACAATATTCTCAAACGATGTGTACTTGACCATGAAAGAACTGCAATGGTAGTCCACAATGTTCTCTTTAGTTAAGTCCATACCATCCACAAGCTAATGGAACAATAGAAACCTTCAACAAGATCTTAGAGAGGGGCTTAACTAAAGTATGTTGCGAAAATTGTGATGATTGGGATGAGAGTGTTCCAGCTGTGTTATGAGCTTATCGAACCACTATAAAGAAATTACACACGTTTACCCCATTTCAATTGTTATATGGAAGAAAAATGGTAGTTTCTATTGAGTTTATAACTTTGAGTCTATTTGTTGCGCAAGATACTAAGATCATAGACGATGAATCCATCACAACATGAATTATGGAACTAATGGAACTTGAAGAAGCTAGATTCTTAACGAATTTTCATCAGACGATGGAAAAGGATCTAAAAAAGGCTTGGCATACAGGCATATTAAAATAATTCATTCACATAGGGTGATCAAGTCATGTTATACGATAGCAAGTATCAAAAACATTTGGGGAAATTACAAATGCATTGGCTTGGACCTTTTATAGTTGCAGAAGTCTATGACTCCGATGTTGTTAATCTCATGCAACTAGATGGTATTCTTCATCCTGGATGGGTGAATGGAACACGCCTAAATCCTTATATCTATGCTTGATAAGTGCAACTTTTCGTGCTCCTATACACATGAGTGCATATAATAGGTTGGATTTTTCATTAGTTTTTGTTTTCCATTTCTATCAATAAATTGGTGTTGTGTCCAACTATCACTTGTCCCAGCGTCTAGTTGCAACTATCAATTTATCCAACCCAGATATCACCTTTGTGGACGAGGAGGTCTAAATCAAATCATTTTGTATTTCATATCCTCTGAACTTGACACCCCTGCCTGTCATTGTCATTAGGTTAGTTAATTGTTGTTGATACCATTTTGCTTACCATCTTGTCCTCACCAGTCAGATTCATTTATGTCCTCACAGTTGTCGGTACTTTTCTGGGTGAGTGTCGGTGTGGCCATTACTTTCCCGCTCACCCTAATATCCCATTATTGTGTCTCTTCTTATGCCCTTAATTACCCAAATCACTCGTGGATTTTGTCACATTCGATGGACATGCCTGGCATTAATGTTGAGTTACCTCCACGTTGTATCTATTAATGCATGGTTGTCACATCACCTCCTTAATATGCTTAAAACTCAACTTTTCCAAAATGCTAAGTGTTATTGTGTTTTAGTTAAGTTGTTTGCATATTCAGTCCTGTAGCCCCTTGAGAACTATGTGAGCCTATGTTTGCGCCTCTATCCACCAGTGTTATTTTCTATCAACGTCATTCTGCTATGATGGTTTTCACTTTAGGTCGGGGAGATCTTCCTAAAACCTCTATTCTAGAGGAATTTATTGATCCACTGGTTGTTGTTTAGGTGATATCCATAGAAAAGTCAAGCAAGCTCGATTGGTCGACCTTGATTTCACAGACGCTGCCATGTTTTTACAAATGGCTATTCACACATTTATGGATTGCATCATATTGTTGGATGGACAATTTCAGTAGCATTGGAAACTTGAGTACATACCACTACGGGATTCTACCTTGATGAGTCTTTGCGGCCTACTAATCATTGGCACTACTGCAGAAGTCGCTCGATGCACAAAATTCCTCATCATCTGAGTGCAAAACAACACCTTATGGTTAGACCAGGGCTACCCAATCCATGTATAGGACATTCATAATCTCACCAGTTTTTCCATGGAAGGTTAGGATGTCACATACAACTTCCAAGGCTCTATGAGGCATGGTCGGAAAAAGGGTGAAATTAGCCTATAAACAAATACGAAACTCGACGAGGAGGTCACATGGCACATATTGCATTGATCAACAATGAACAAGTCTACATGGATTGTTACTTGCTTGCTGAGAAAGTAATGAATAATTACACGAAAGGTGAGTGCACCCTTAATGCCATACCAATAGAAAAATTTACCAAAAATGGTGCATCATTGAATTGGTGTAAATATTTGTTCACAGAGCTGTTCCAAGATTTCATAGATGTGCATTAGAATCCCAAGTAATTCATATATGGTTTCTTATTGGTAGCATTAACTATGTATAAGTGGCAGTTGTCGAAGGGTCACAACATCTCCCACACTCCCGATAGTTGTATCGACAAACTCTTCGACCCCTGGCATATTCACACAACATCCACCAATGCGACATCTCACACTGCATCCTTTTCGAAGTGGTATAACGACCTCATCGTTGTAACACAAAGGCCACGAATCCCACAGACGTTGCTAAATCGTCACACTGACAACATCTGGTTCAATATGAGTCGTGACCATACGTTTGTGCAATCCCTTGGGGCTGCTCCAACTCTCTTCCATATGACCCCTTTACCATTTTATCTAGATGAGGTAGTGTTCAACAAGAAATTCATTACATTGTTGGGTTTCATTTTCGAAAATAAGCGATCGGGTGTCTCCTACACAATTCCTACCATCACACAACAGTCAGCTCCTATGCTAACATCTAAGTCACTGTGATCGACTCCTGTGCTAACATCTAAAAGGTACCAACACAACAAAGAGAGAATGGATGCCTTCAAGCTCATGTAGGAGACAAGGGAGAGAGGAGAGAAAGCACTACTAGGAGGAACAATCTGGGTCTCATTCTCTTCTAATATGGATGATGCCACCATTTCGTGTAAGCAATTACATGAAGTGTTTTCTTCTACCTTTCCTTTGAAAAAGAAACACATTCTCCCTCCAAGTCTGATGTTGATCCCATTATCACCAAGGCCAAGCCTCTATATTCCATTCCACCTCCTATCTGCACCACTACCACTCTTATATGCACCACTACCCCCATTCCCTCCTCGATCCCTATGATAACAATCATCAACAACCCTCTGGTGGAGAAAAATTCTACCCTCATTCTTGAGGAACTACCTAGCCAGTAGCATACCTTACTTGTCAATGTCACATGAATGACTCCATCATCCCCCACTAACACCCATTTCAACATGGTCTTAATAGATTCCACCAACCCCTTTACTACAACTATCGGAACTGCCCTTCCGACATCATCCACTATTCCCTAGGATCTGCATATCCAAGTCTCGCTAGACACACAACCAAGAACTGTTCTCCATTTTGAGTCAGAGAAATATCCATAGGTACATAGGCAGATGGACCTATATGCTCCAAATACAAAGATGGACACCCATGAAGACACACACTCGACTCACAGTGCCAGTTCCTTCAAGAAACAAATTGTTCCCATGCTACATGACCCCCAACATGGTCGAGCTATCCTTGAGCTATGTCTGGAGAAAATGGGTGTGGTTGCAGCGCTTCTGTAAGAGGTCCAGGATTAGCTTACGTGGAGCTTCAGAGCTCCCTTGGCTAGTCCAAATGGCGCTAATACCCCCATCTTATCAGAATTTTCTATTGCGAGTGACCAACCACTTACTTAAAGGTTTCCCTTTGATCCCTCTCTTATCAGTGAAAAACTTTCCAAATGGGCTACACCATAACTTTTGTATCTTTTGCATGCCTCTACTGACCAGTTGGAGCATCTTTTGCATGCCTCTACTGACCAGTTGGAGCAACGAACCAATGCAATTGAGAAAACAAACGACGAGCTCACATAACAAACACAACCATTGTGAGAGGTCGTCACAATAGCCTCTTCAGTCTCAAAATAAGAGCATGGATTGTGCGTGTACGTTGAATCCTTCATTGCAACTGTGTCAAATAAAATAGTTCAAGTCTAACACTCTTTTAGATAGATGGTGCATGAGCTACCTGAATATATCACTCCACTTGCACATATGCAACGAGTTGATATCATTGTTGGTATGTGGTCCCAATTGGTTGTAAAGACAGATATTCTACATCATGATTTGGTTGTGATTAAGTTGAAAGAAAAGGAACAGCCTAGAGAAATGATGCAAAATCTTACGTGGGCAGTTGTAGAGGGAAATCTAGTCAGATCCTCGCTTACTTCTCATGTCAAGGAATGTCACTATCTCTTTGATATGGTTAATGAATAGGTCGATTTAATAGGATGACGTAATCAACTAGTTGAAGAATTGTGTGCACAACTCAATAGGATGCACACATAATATTGAGCCCTTACTGACCTTGTTGAGCAGGAATCCAACTTTGTTGAGATCCAAGTTGAAGATGAATAACTAGAAACATTGGATGGTTCTGCAAGGGCCACTAAGAAAGAGCTTCGCATAAATCCAATGTAATATTGGATTTTTTAAGTTTTGAGATGGATCAAATATGTGAAGATGTAAACATTCCCATAAAGATGGATCAAATACACAAAATTTGACCTTCTGGGATGAATTTAATTCTACAACTTGCAAGTCAATTCCATTTATCATCTCCTCAACCATTCTAAGTGAAAACTTAACCTAAATTTGCTCAAAATCTGGGGATTTCACTATGGTTTCAAAAATTTCCCCAAATACATCATAGATCAAAACTATACAACAACAAATTTGTCAAATTTGCGCTAGCCTTTGGCTCATATGGGTCTGGTGTTGAACCAGAATCTTTGATACCAAATTGTAACATACCTAGCCTGCTAAAACAAACTAATACACCCGAAGAAAATAAAATAAAGATAGGGTAGCAAGCCCATAATGTTCTCATTCAACTAACAACTTATTTAAAAATATGAATACATCCATTCAAGAAAACACATTGACATTCAAATATTCATTTACATAGTCGAATAACTATGATAAAATATAATAGAAAACTTATATTTAAGTATATGAACCAATCAAATGTGTACAAGGGACATTTCTCCCATACATAAGCTTGTTGTTTATTTTATCTCAATAGAAAGATACCCTCTAACTAAAGCTCTGAGTCCACAACAAGGTCTGACTCTCTTGTCCATTGTCCATACACTCAATAGCCCAGTTCCCAGGTTTCTACTATAGAAAAAATTCTGATCTTCCATCTCTCTTTCCCTTCACACCTCTAATATTATGTATTCATCATCTTCTTAATTGTTTACAATACAATATCCATATAGAATTCCACAACATCCAAACCCCTAATCCATTGACCTAGATTAGTCAAAAACCATAATTCCTTAACCGGAATTAGAAAACCATTGGCAAAAACCATGTGCCAAAAAAATGAAAAAAGCAAGCCCCCCTTACCCCCTGAGGCTCCCATATAAATGTTCAATACATGGGACCAACCTTGCAAATAATATAACACGTACCCAACAATAACTAGGTGAGTTGATTCCCTCACCCAACCGCTTACATGAATTCAATGATTAAGTGCAGTCTAATAAGTCCAAGGGATAACTGGCTAAATGACAACTAATTAATGAGTATAGCACATGGTAACCACCTCAAAACCCCTATTAATCCCCCCTCTCTTATGGAATCATAACCCCCCATCATTACCATCCATCTCATATCACAACCAACAATTATTATTTGTATTGTTCATTTCAATGTATGATTTACATAGTTCAACCCTTGGCCATATTATTCAATATAGGCTCTTCATCCCGAAGCACACCGACTCACCAACCTAAATTCCATTTTCAAAATTACATTAAAATTCACAAGGATTAAAACCAGGGATGTTACTCAAAAGGAATCCATGATATAGTTAGCGAAGCAATTAGGTTGCATATTAGAGTCATTCATTGTACCAAAAGTTGTTATTTCCATGGAAGACGTTCATGAGGGAGACACATTCCAAATGAAACATGTTATAGAACTATGGAAGATGGATCTTCCCTCCCTTACCAGCCTTATCATTAAGTTGAGAAATGAAATCAAGGACCTACAAGTCCAAAAATTGCAACCCTTAGATCATTTGGACAAGATTAGAGACAAGAATGAAGTGCTACGCACACATGTAGAACTTACCACAAAAAGTGAGGGCCACTGGGAAACTTTAGTTGAAAAAATCATCATAGCATTAGAGAGAACCAAGAAATAGGTTATTGATTCAAGAGATAGAGAAGCATAGGTCCATGATGAATTTGCAAGGGTGTAGCAAGAGATGCACACTTTTTTTGTGGAGGTACTTCATCACCTCCTTAAATAATTTGAGATATCCCAGTATCTAAGAAACATCATCATAAAGGTGATTGCAACCTTACACCATATCGTGGAAAACAACAATGATTTTCTAGAACTAAGGATAGATGTAAAGCAATGACAAGTAGAGGAGATGAAGCAAGGAAAGGCTAGACTAGTAGCCATAGGGGCTAAAGAATATAAGAAATGGAAATTTTTAATCATTGACCCTATGATTATTGAAGCTTGAGAATAGATAAATAACATAAAGAAGCTAAATCTCAAGTTCCATAATTTATGGGAAAAATTCTAAAGGTATAGTGTGGAAAAAACTAAGCAAATAATTTAATAGTAGATTGATCAACTGAAAGAGTAATATAAACAAATTTATGTTGAAGTCATCAAGTTAGATATTGATGACAAGATGGATTAAGCACAAAACTTAGCATTAAATAAATATTCTCTAGAGGATGAGAAGAAAGAGATGAGGAATATTGTAAGGGATTGAGCCTAAAAGCGTAATCCAAGTTTGCAACTATCAAGAAGATGAAGTTAAGAGTAGAATCCAAAATGGAAGAACTAATAGAATTCATGCCTAGAGATTAGGACATTACAAAGACATCTACAACAGAGTTTGCATAGAATATACAAGATGCCATCACTACTTGAAAACCAATGTTTGATTATTTCAACAAGTTCAAGAATGTTGTTGTTGGGTTGTTGATTTGACACCTTTTTCACCATTAGAATCACTTCTTTTCGGATCATTTCTCCCTTTCCTTCCATCCATCCTTTGCCATTTTTACCTTATTTCCTCATGAATGCACCAACACAAACTTCCAAGCATTAACTGGTTAATTGTCATTACTTTCCACTTAAATTCATTGTTTTTAATGAATTAATTATAATTATACTTCAGTTTTATTGATGATGGTTTCTCAAGTAATTATGACAATCAAGCACACAATTTCCGTAGCAAATTCCATGATCGGCATATTTAACCAACTCCATAAAAGATTCCAAAATATGGGTTTTGTTGACAAATGCATCAATATGGTTTCATGTTGCTTGGAACATGTCTAGGTTGAAAATATGCAACTCCAACTCATGGTCAATGTTTTTAGTCAAACCCATGCCAATCTAGCAGAGACGGTTTTGTGGTGTCATTTGTGAGTATATAAGGGAAAATATCGAAACTCGGGGACATGGGTATTGTGTAGAATGAGCCCAATTGGGTGACTTGCGAGCCAATTTCCCATAGAATGTGTGATTTGGGAGATACGGACGTTTGTTCAAAATGGATTTTCCCAGATCACGTGTCGTGACCGGTTTTTAAAATTGCCTAATTTGTAAAACCATGATTTCATTTGATTTGTTAGTTCTAAGATTGAGGGATTGGTTTTAATCCACTCTCGTATAAATATGCAATCATTGTAAGAGAGGATATATGATATAATTTGGAATGGTTGTAATTTTACTATGTTGATTCTGAGTTATTAAAAGTTATGTTGATTATTCATTCTATTCTATGTATTGTGAATGTTAAGTCTTTAATTTAGATTTGTAGTGTTTCCAACGTCGTTATCCAAACCAAGAGGGCCTCCTATGTGAGGTACACATTGCTTTGATTTAATTATCTTTATTTTAATTTAGCAGTTTTGTGATTTGGGTTACTATCATTTCATTTCTTATAAGTTTTTAATTCCATTTATGAGTTATGTTTTAATACTATAGAAAGACTATTGCACATAATTGTTAACTAAACAAAGTTTGTCTTATTTTAATTCCAGAAACCTTCATTTAACATAATGATTGAAAGCATGTAATTGCATTGCAATTGATAGTCTAGTAGGTTAACAATTTCAAGTGTTTAGAATCATTTTTGTAGTTTCCGATTAATTCGATTTATGTAATATTGCACTTACTCTATTTTTTGTAGTGAAGAGGTAACTCTATTTTTGCAACAGGACAATGAGAAATTTATTTTAGTGATCATTTAGAAGCTATCAATTAAATAATCACGTATATATTTTTCCTGCATCTCACAAGTCTACAGAAACAAGATTGATAATTTAATGTAGCAAAGTTTAATCCATTGAACCGACTGACAATCATTATCCAAGAAATCCCTAAAATGGTCCCATTTTTTAAGAGTGAGACACAGAACCCAACTTGGGGATGAGTTGGAAGGTATTGTAAGTTTTAAACATGTGAAGTAAATAAATGCATACATATTCTTATGCAAAACAAAAATTAATCAATGG
>SNQJ01S0110673.1:0-27023 GCA_010110895.2 Picea sitchensis
TCTTATGAACATTTTTCTTTCCACTAGATTTAGAACTTGAACTTGAAGAAGCAGAAGGAGAAGAAGGAGGTGTTGATGGAGGTGAAGGAGGAATCTGAGGATGGTCCTCTTCCTCTTCACTTTTTCCCTTTGAAGAATCACCCGAAACTCGTCGCTTTCGTTCCAAGTAATCTTCGTACAAAACTTTCACCATCTCCAACATGGCAAGGAATGTTTTCCGGAACTCTTTCTCATCTTGAGAAATCCTTTCTTCCGATGCCATCTTCTCGCTGTGAGAAGCTCTTTTTCTCAATCCAATTAATGGATTCCTTGCAACAAGCTCACCTTCACCACGATGTAGCTTTTCCCTGGTTAACATGCAAAACTCAAATCCAAACGTCAACTAGCTCTGATACCACTTGATCCACGGATCTTTTAATGACTTATGGTTGAGTTTTAATTTTGCATGCATTGATTAACCATTTGAGAAAACTTAGTGAAGAATGAGGAAAGAAGAGGAATTGTAACAACCATATACACATATGAAGATCTAAAATAAAAGAATAACAACAAACCATAACACGCAGATTGATAACGGAGTTCGACACAACTTTGCCTACGTCTCTGGGCCTTTTCTCTGTGGGGGAGGCTTCTTTATTTCTGCTCAAAAGCTCAAAAGTACATCGTTGCAATGCCAAATGGCTACAAGACTGATCTGGTCATGTTCTTCCAAATCTCTAGAACCATGCAAGGAAAACGACACGCAAAATGGACGTCCGGAGCTCCCATAAATGGTCTGACAGTGTCTCCTCCTCAAAAGCTTCTCTGCCTCAAAATGGCTTTGGCTTGGCTTCTCCTCAGCATAATTCTGCTTTGAATGCCCTCCTATGGCCTCAAACAGGCCTTGGTTATATAGCTGGGAAGTTGGTTGCTCATCCCCAACTTCCTCCTAAAAATTAGTCTCCAAAAATGCCCAATAACTCCCAAAAATGGATAAAAACCATTAAAAATAGGTTAAACATTGTTTAAAAACCCAAAATCAGTTAGAAAACCCACTTTATATCCATAATTCAGGCCTACCCCCCTTCTTCCCGGTGCGCCCCCCCTTGGAACTGTCATATGGACCATGTGGCCAAGCGCTAGCCCTTGGGCTATGCGCTGGCCCTGCCCCTTTCGTGCGCTAACACACAGTCATGTGATGTTCGCATAGAGCCACGAGGCTGGTAGTTATAACTGTGCCCGTTTGGTGGTTGGTCCTTCCGTCGAGCGTTGGTCATGTGGTCGTGTCAGTTGGACCGTGGGCTGGGGCTAAGCCCCGGCCCATTCCCTCGCCATTTCAAACCTCGTTTCAACATAAATAAAACTCGCGTCGTTTTGTTAACAAGAACCACTGGCGGGTCGGGTGGCTAACCCAACCCTTCCAGTCCTTTGCTCGGTCACGAGGTCACGGGTTCAAGTCTCGTCCATGCCATAACTTTTACACACAACTCATAAACCAATCACGAGGTGCCACGTGGCAGCCCACAACTGGGCCACGTGGCACCTTAACCACCAACCACAAACTGACACGCGTTAGTCGTTGATTCGCCCACGTGCCAGAGCTGTACTGCCATGTCACTCTGCCACGTCAACCCTGTCATATTGTCCTGTCAGTCTGCCACGTCACCTGCTGACGTCACCTGTGCCACATGTCACCCTTACAGTGGTGACACGTGTCTCCTCGGGATAGGTCCATCCGTACACCTAAATGTCCAAATCTTCCTGCCATGTGTCGCTTCCTGAAGCTGCCACTTGTCTCCTATATGGATCTGCTATGTCAACGTACGGACATGCCACGTTAGCGTCCGTACGGACTGTACGGACTGCACAGTCAACAATGTTTTTGCCTTTGACTTATCGGACAAAACGCAATATCTTCTCCATACGGAGCCCGTTTAATAAAGTAAATATACCACCGGAATTAGGAAGACGAGACAGATGCAATGGCACTGGTTTCTTTGCATTCCGAGCACTTTTATTTTTGAGCATTTTTCAAGCTTTGTCAGGCTTCTGGATCCGATTTCGGATCAATTTTCCACCTCTCTATTCCACTTTCCTTCTTATCTCAACTCTTCGTGTGTATCTCTTGGCTCTCTCTCTTCTATTCTCTTTTGTGTCCATCCCAATCCTCACCTCACCTCAATAATTTATGGATCCTCCTCAAAAATCCATATCTTCTCTCATTTTCCCTCGTCTTTGCAACCCCCCCAAGAGCTAGAGGACTTTACTCAACCATTCTATCGAGCTCCATGTGCATCAACTCTTTCTCCATGAACAAAATCTTTATACAAAGTGGAATCTCTTTTAGCATTCACTTCCTCGGTCCTTCCACAAAATTTCTTTCAGCCTCACTGAAAGAATCAATGTACTCCACAAAAAATCAATAATATATCCATCCTTTACTCAAGGAAACAAAAATTCGATGGTCTGAGTCCACTTATTTTCTAACACATGTTCAATCTATCAAGGGTGGATTGATCCCAAACCACTGGTTCTAAAGGCCACACAAATTGGTAGCATTTTTCGTTTTCATCCATTCATATAGAAGACAAGAAAATTCAACAAATAAAATCTCATGTGTATCAGTGTAGAGATACTTATCTTTCCATTGCTTCACATTCACTCTCATACCCTGAGTTTCTCATGGGGAAAACTCATGTTCCTTTGTAGTTATCCAATCTTGAATTTCCTCCCGAGATGGATACCACCTCATCTCTTGCCTTCATCCTACAAGAGTTTCAGGTCCCGACAATGGAACCATTTGTTGGCGCCATTCCACACTTGTGTGTGTCCTTCCTCACACTAGGGAGTTTAGACCTAGGGTTTGTCCAACGTTGATCGACAAAAACCCCAAATCATCGGCATATCAATCTTCATCCAAGGCCGAAGAAGGTCTCACCCGAGACATAATGAGGATCATGGAGACCATCTACTCTTGTGACAGGGATGAAGGGTTAGATACACAGGGATCCATTTGGAATAGCATTCATACACTCCATTAAAAACAACTGACTATTATTAATATGTAAAACAATACACACACATATCCAAATAAGACATGATAGACCCCCAACATATTAGAATTGCAGTAGCTTTATTATTCCTTCCATTCCATTAAACACAAACGTACAATAAACAAATTATATTCGATAGCAACATACTCTCACATCCCTTTTATACAATTCAATAAAAATACATCACATTGTGCAATGCACATCCTTTTTTAGGCCTCATACATATGACAAACTCATACTTCTATTCAAAAGCATTACAATATTGCAAAGGCTCAGAGTGAGATCGACACACAACATATGACAAATCAATGAATCCTCTAAGTGAATGCCCAACTCTCTCATCATCTAACTTTATTTCTGATGTTGTTGTTTCCTTTTATAACTTTCTTTGCTCGAGAGCTCTATCTCTTTCTGCTCTACTCCACTTGCTCTACTGAAAAAATGTCTTGCATGCTTTTGGCACCTACCTACAGTCCACATAGCCTTCTGGAATCAGGGAATCTTAACTTCCTTTCCAGCTTATCTTTTGTTAGTCTCACATTCCCTTGTGTTGTTGTCCTTAATCATTCAAGAAAATTTGTTGTCAATTCCTTTCTTGATTCTAGCTTGCGACTTCTTTACTTTTTGCACTACTAAAAAAACTCGGACCAGTGTGCATATTTTATATCTTGGATTTGGCACACACTAACAAAACTTAGTCTGACACCCACTTCTTGTCCTACAAAACTTGGAATGAGTGCACACCGCACTTGGAAGAGCGCACACAACTTTGTTGGTGCGCACACGAAATTAACCAAAAACTTTGGGTGTCAACAGTTCAGATTCATAGCAAATTGAAAATATCAAAGGATAACTATCAACACTACAAAAGGAATTGAAGTAAGTTGAAACATGGAAAGCTTCTGAAATTATGGAGTTATAGTCATAGGTTGAAAAAAGAAATGTTGTAATAGATAAAAATTGTGTCAATATAGCTAAAAATGACAAGATAATATCTTAAACTAACCTAAGGATTACAAAGTTTGAATATATGAAGAAAAAGTTTGATCAAAAAAAAATTTGCAAGGAAATATCTCATTAGAGAAAAACATTGTGTTTAAGACCATATTAAAGTAATTATATGACATATGAGAGAACATCCAAGTGTACTTCAAGATAAAAAAAAATCTTGAAAGTATGAAGCTTCAAGTAAAAAAGTCGTAGTATCACTTGGGAGCTAAAGTTCAAATTTCCAATAATGTTATAAAATTCATAAATAATAGAAGTAAAGATTATTTAGAAGCCCTATGTATCATAGATATACCTTCTTTCATTATGAAGACAATTACAATAAATGCCAAGCATAGTTTGATAATATCATCTCAAAATAAATGTTATGATTTCAAAAATATATTTTCTAAAGCATTTGAACTTGGACTCTCAATGCCATGAAAAAGAAGAAAGATGGTTTTACCCCCAATGAAAAAGATGAATAATATCTTGAAAGAGAAAGGTCAATCATGAATAGCTTAAAGATGTCAATGGTCCAATCAAGGGATTAATTATTTATGAGAAGTTATTTAAATATTTTATGTTACTCAATATTCTCACTAATATTAAAAAAAAATTACCCCTACTTTGTTATGATATTTACATAGAATTGGACATTTTCGGAAGAAAGATAATGGAATACAAAATTTTAGAAGGGAATGAATGGAAACAAATTGAAAAAATAAAAAACAAAGTTTCCTTGTTGGCATCTACTTATGTTGTGACTCGTACTTTTGCTTCAGCTCATATGACTTCTTCAATTCACACTTCAACTTCATCCCAAAATTCAGCATCAACTCCCACGTAAACAATACAACTTGCATCAACATCAACACATGCATCTACGTCTCAGTGGTGATAACTAATCCAAAGAAGAAGATCATGGATTATACCAAAGAAGATCATGGAGTAACTGTTTAACAATTTTTCCAAAAGATAAGGGTGTCCACCCTTTCCATAATGTCTTATTCACACATATACTTTTATTGTATTTAGAGGATTCATCGGGCTTTTTTGATCAATATATGTATTTATTTTCTTTTTTTCTTAGAAAACTTCAATTTTTCAAGTGAAAGAAACTTTCACAGATGTATTCTCAAAGTTTTATCTTTGTAAAATTTTCAAGATTTTTAATACAGTGGAAAGATTTGTAAATTGTTCACTTGTTGGCTCTGCAAATGTGATTGTTGATATTTTTATGCTTAATATTATAGTTCCTTAACTCTATTCTATCAATTATAATATTCACTATTGGATTATGTTGTGTTGTAGTGAATTATGAAAACAAGTATACTGAATTTTTATTGAAAAATGGTTTTCTTTAAATTTGAAGAATCGGTTTCACCTTTTTAATCTGTATATCACACTTTATGTAAAAAGTATTTGGTTTTGAGTAAATATTTTTTTAGGAATATTGTGTTTCTAGTTGTTTTTTTGTTTTAGTTTTATCATCATCTTTGAAGCTAATTAAGAAGGAATATGGTGCTCTATTTGGAGATGAATGCATGTCTAAATTAATTATTTTTCAAGCATACTTATCTTATATTTCATTAATTGATTATTTCGAGTCTTTCATTTGAAATCACTCAAGTCACTTTAATTTACTTGAAGAACATTCAAAAACAAAAATCATCACTTAGAGGGTTACCTCCTCTAGTTTCTGGAATCTTTCAACAAGCCTAAAGTGGGGAGGATATTTTACTCCATAGGATGCATTAGACCTGCCCTTTTCTTAACAACAACCAAAGGAAAAACACATACCATCAAGTGTCCCACTATATTGTGGCTCAATAACCATGCCCTCCTATTCCAGTGGTTATAATTCTCTTTGGGTATGATAAATTCCCACTACACTATGTCTAGTTAATCACTCTAAAAACACTTTCCTACCTATTTTGGCTCCTCTATAAATTCCTCTAGTTCCCTAGATGACCCACCTCCTTCCATTCTTCTTTCTAGACTTCCTTCCATTACCAATCAATGTCCTCTAAACCATTGGTCGAATTTCTCTTCCCTTTTCCACAACTTCTCCAACTTATTTAGTTATTCTTCTATTCTTCCCTTCTCATAAACATCCCTACACTTCGACTTCTCAGTGAATATCCTATATCTTGTTCAATGACCACATTATTTTTATTGCACCCCACTTCAAATCCCATTATATGCTCTCTTAAGCATGTGCCTCCTCCGTGGTACCTTCTTTGTTTAGCTACTCATTATGTTTAGTTCCATCCCAAGTCACCCTTGAGAGTAAGTCCTCATGCTTCCATGAATGGAAAGTTAAAAGGCATGTAGTCATCTTCTACCAAAAGCATCTTCATCCAAGTCATGATTTCCTTTACCATCTTCTCGTAAGAACCTTTCTTAAGCTTATCTTCTTCTCATGAAAAACACTGGCTAAACTTGATTGTTGATTCAACAATATAGCCTTCTATCATGATTTTCACCCAAAACTCCATAGCCATTAAAAATTCATGATCAAATATTTGCACTATAATTAGGTTTTGAACATTCCACTAGATCTCCTTCCTCCTTTTCCAAGATTGTTTTGGATACTCCCCCAATTTACTCATCTTTTTGAATAGTCCCACCTGAAATTCTACCCAAAATTGTTCATATGTATCATGGTTATCATGCATTAAAGTGGATTGACAACTTTTAGCATACTGGTTCACACAGAGGTCAAATGTCTAAACTATTAGTCCTCCACATAACTTTGGGTCAACATAATAGTCATATTTTCAAAATGCCATACACATCATGATAGGGTCCCATAAATAGAACCATTTTTGGCTCAATTTGAGACCTAGGTCCACATTGGTGTCCAATAAAGCGTCTAATATAACCTAGGTGTTGGAATTTTCAATCCCCATAAAGGGGAAGGTCTCCCTCAAATCCCTATGTTGATACATAAAAGGTTGTGCAATGCTTCAAATAGTATGACTAATGTTATAATCATTTCCCATTCTAATCTCTTTATCTTTCTATATGTTGAATCTGCGACAATGTGTTCTCCATTAAAACTATGGCCCCAACAATATTGTGACCAAGCTAAGATTAAAAAATTCCATATCCTCATCCAAACCAAAGGGTGTTGTTGAAAATCCTTTTTGATTCCAACAAAGACATTATTAATGATGTTTTAATTAACTTTACTATTGATACAATTGTGTCAAAGAAATGGTTATATTATTGACACGATTTTGAACTTAATAAACAATGTACAAATAATTGAATCTTCATCGATTAGATACAAGAGAACATATTTTGATGGGCCATTAGTGAAAAGTACGTTTTTTATGTTATCATTGTGGAAGTTTATTAGTCAAAATCTTGTAGTGATTTTGACAAGAAGTTCCATGCTTGGGTGCCTTGGTTTGATCTTAAGGCCAACTTTCAACTATAAAATGTACCATATGGGCTTATTATAGAGTTCACTAAAGAGGTATTCCTAGTAATCTTGTGATTAAGCTTAGCCTTCAAGTCTTAGATGCTTGGTAGAAGAATACAAAATGGAATAAAGATAAGGCATTAAAAAAATATAGGCATATTTATATATACAAATGAATAAGTCAAACAACCATTATGGATAGTCAACTAAGCAAATTATGGAGGCTCAAGTCATAAAATGTTGTTTTGGTTGTGTAGTGCATGGAAGCATTATGTGAAGTCGAAGAATTCATTTTTTCCCTAATCCTTAATTCTTGAGGGCTCTTGGACTTAAGCGAAAGACTTGTCCACTTGGGCATGTCACAACCCAATTGTTCTCTTTGTGGAAAACAAAAATTCTAAAGCATATGTTTGGTTTCCTCATTTTTGCTAAATTTGTTTGCTAATGAGTGTTTATGTTTTGTAGTGAGTTATGCCTTGTAGGTATCTCTTGTAAAGACACTCTATTAGGTCACAATCTCATTGGGATAAAACAAATATCTAAGTACATTTAAACAAGGTGATCTAGGAGGATCTCGGTGGCCACCCACCTATTCCAGCTGGCTCAAAACAGGTTTTTGGAAACTTACTATTTTTAGCAGTTTTTTGGGTCCTAAACTTATGGGGCCATTTTAAGGGCCTAAACGACGTTTTTTCACATTCGGAGACCTCAATGATAACTAGAGGCTCTCATTGAGCCCTCTAAATGAAGCTCCTCATCAATACCTTTACAATGAGTTATCATGCGCTCAAAATGAAGATCATATGAAAAAGTTACGACCTCATAAAGTTGATGTATTAACTTACCCAAATGGGGACCACATGAATTTTGGTTCTTCATATCCTAGGGTTAGGTTTTTGGATGTCTAGGGTTTTGGAATTCATGTTTATTCTAAAAGTTCCTTCAAAGCCTCATTGTATTGATCTTCTTGCGAATGAGCATAGCCGTCACATATCTTCATAGAGATAAGTTGCCACCATTCTAGCAAGCTTGTTTTAAGTCTTCATTTTATAGTTTCAACATATTTCTTATTTAATAGAAGTCAAGTTTGACTACATCTCTATTATTATTCATTGTGTCTCTGTGTTAATATTATAAATTTGTGTTTACATTTCGTTCCGCTCATAAATATGGATCAATGGTATTAGAGTGGTCTGCTCCTTGTCATTTTTTAGTGCATGTCCCCGACGTGGTTAGGGTGTAGAGAGTTGGGTCTCGAGATTGTTTCTCTTGAGGAAAACTACTCTCGCACGCCCAAGAAAATGTTCATGGAAGGTGAAAATAAATACAACGGGATAGGAGATCCTTTCAAAATGTTGCTCAAGGAAGCCTCGAGTGGCAAAGGAACACGATGATGGATAGCTTTACACAAATCCTTCAACGGTTGCCGACAAGCGACGCATCCACCTCAAGCAGAGGCCCTTCCCCCTTCAAGGTACAGATCAATTTTTATATTCCTATATTTGAAGATCAAATAGATGTGAATGTCGTAGATAAATGGTTAAACCTTCTAGAAGGGTATTTTGTTGTCCACAACTTTTCTGATAGAGAAAAGATTACATTTGCGCTCCTCAAGGTCGTCCTCCATGTCAAATATTAATGGGGGACTTTCTATGAGCAAAAGGAAATAGAGGGATCTACATTATTTGCAGTTGCACCCACTTGGGGTTCCTTCAGGGATGTTATTAAGGAACAATACTACCTTGTTGGAAGTTATGATGACTTGTATACAAGATGGACCACACTGTGGCAGGAAAGAGACCAAACAGTGCCAGAGTTCACCAATGTCTTCCATACATTGCACACCAAGTTGGATATCAAATATTTTGAGCGACATCTGGTGCTCAAGTACCGCAACAGTCTGCATGGATACATCCATAAAAAAATGGAGTTTTTGAACATCTCATCCTTGGGCGTGGCCTATAGATATGTCGTCAAAATCAAGCAAAATATGAAACAAAAGATGCGACAGTTTGGGTCTGGGAACCCCTCATAGCAGAAGCAGGGCAAGGGCAGCCCCAACCCATAGGACAAAGGATAGATAAAATATGGGAAACCTCGGGACAACCAGTCCAAGCCGCAAGCAAATAATGACAATGGAAAGGTGAAGAAAGATATCGGGAAGTGGTGTGACTTCCATAAGAGCCCCTAGCATAACACTACTAATTTCCACTCAAAGAATTCATTGGTGGCTCAGGTTAAATCCTTTGAATCAAATGTGGGTTTCAAATCTGAGTCAGAACCAGAAAAGGGGAGACAGAACATTGACACGAAACCCAGTGCCACCGTTGCTACCACCAAGATCCATCCCGATGAACCTGATGAGCCAGAGGAAGGTGAGTGCATATTTCATTCACAAATGTGGGTGAAAGGAACTCTGTTGCACTTCATCATTGATAGAGATAGCCAGAAGAACCTCATCTCAGCAAAGGTCATCAAGCATCTATCCCTGCAGACAATGCCGCACCCGGAGCCCTATACCATCAGATGGCTTCGCCAAGGAATCGATCTTTGCGTCAGCCAACAATGTCACCTGTCATATGGCATAAAGCTATTCAAAGATGAGGTGTTGTGTGATGTTTCTCCCCTTGAAGTTTGTGATGTTATTTTGGGCCAACCTTATTTATGGAAACGTCATGTTGTATATGATTCTAGGCCTCACAGTGTTATTATTACTTTGAACAGGAAATTGTACAGGATACGCAAGATAGTCCCACCTTGTGTTATTTCCTTGATCTCTGCCAAGTAATGCAAGAAGGTCATTTCTCAGACCGAGAAGTTTGTCTTCTTATTGATTCACTCTCAGAGTGAGTGAAAGGTTGCAACCACATCCATGGCCTCTGTGACTAACCTCTCCACGCAACAAAAGCAAGTGGATAAGGTCCTGGAATAATACAAAGACATATTCTCATCACCTACTGGGGTACCTCTACACTATCAGGTCAAGCATCCCATCGATCTGACCCCTGGCACACCGCTACCCAATGGGCCAGCCTATCACCGCTCTCTGTTAGAAAATGAGGAGGTCAAGCGTCAGATCCAAGAAATGATCCACAAGGGGCACATTCGACCCAGATCATCACCTTCTGGAAGCCCAATTGTGCTGGTTCAGAATAAGGATGGGACCTGGTGAGTCTGCATTGATTACTAGGCCCTAAGTAAAATCACAGTCAGGAACTGGTACCCAATTCCAGGAATCAACGATCTCCTTGATCAAATCAAGGGGGCCAAATACTTCAGTAAGATTGATCTGAAGTCTAGATACCATCAGGTCCCAATAGAGCAGACAAATGTATGGAAGATTTCCTTCAAGTCAAAAGAAGGTCTTTTTGAATGGCTAGTCATGCCCTTTGGTTTGACAAATTCCCCAACAATTTTCATGAGGACGACATCCTCATCTACAAAAAGACTTGGGTGGAACACTTGCATCATATTCAACAAGTTTTGCACACTCTGCAGCAGCACAAGCTATATGCCAACTTCGAAAAATGCTCCTTTGGCATGGTCAGGATCCAATACCTAGGATACATTGTTGATGCGCATGGTGTGCATGTATATCCAGCTAAGATCCAAGTCATTTGTGACTGGCTAGCCCCAACCACACTCACTGAGCTTCAAAGCTTCTTAGGCCTTGCCAATTTCTATCCTAGGTTCTCGCTGGGATTCTCCCATATTGCATGGGCCCTCAACCAAGTAACCAGGGGTGGTGGTAAGGAAAAATTTGTGTGGGGCCTATCCCAAAATCAAGTGTTCGATGATCTGAATCAACACTTGTGCTCAGCCCCAGTGATTTCATTACTTAACCTGCAACAACCCTTTGAGATCGAGACAGATGATTCATATTATGTTGTGGGCGCGGTCCTCACTCAACATGGCCACCCCGTGGCCTATCATAGTGAGACACTATCAGGTCTCATCCGTAAGTATCCCATTTATGATAAATAAATTTACTCCATTGTGAAAGATTCCCACCAGTGGAGGCATTACATTCTCAGGAAGGAGAAAATAATCCACACTGATCATAAGTCGTTGCAGTTCATGCAGACATAAGGAAAATTGCAAAATGACCACCATTAGAAGTGGTCCACATATTTACAGCAGTTCCACCTCAAGATCAAGTATAAAACATGAAGTACCAATCGAGTCATTGATTTCCTCAACCAACCTCCAGTCGCGACACTCACCATGGTGCTAGACTCTTGCGGCCACGAGACCTTTAGATGACCCCACCTCTATGAGACAAATCCTGACTTTTCCTACACCTACCAAATGTTGGGTGCAAACACAACTATCACTAATTTCCATCTTCAGGACGAGTTGTTGCGCCATCTGGGCCATCTCTATGTTCCATCAAGTGAGCAAGTGAATCTGATTTGGGAAGACCACTACAGTCGGGTAGCATGACACTTCGACATGGAAAACACAGTGGAAGTATTTCAATGACATTTCTACTAGCCGAAACTTTGATAGGATGTTAGCAAGTATATTTGGTCCTGCACCGCTTACGCTATTGACAAACCAACCACTAAGAAACAAGGCATGTACTCTCCTTTGCGTACTCCTGACAAGCCCTGGGAATCCATCTCAATGGACTACATGTCGGGCCTTCTATCCACCAAGCGGGGAAATGACTGTTTTTTTATGGTTGTGGATTGGTTTTCCAAGATGGCAATTATGTCTACCTGCAAGAAGAGCATCACAATGGAGGTCATTGCCAAGATCTTCATTGAATGAGTGTGGGTACACTTTGGGATCCCACAAACCATTACCTTAGATCGGGATAGTCAGTTCCTCAACATATTATCGTCGAGCCTCTTGTCACTATTGGACACCAAGCTCACCAAATCCACTGCCATCCACCCCCAGACGGATGGCCAAACCGAGGTCGTCAACTGGATGATTGTGTACGTCCTATGCATGTACAATTCCAAACACCCCCGCACATGGGATGAGAGTATTCTTTATGTTCATCACAGCTACAATAGAACCATGCATTGCTCAACTGACCATAGCCCCTTTTAGGTGAGGTTGATATTTCAACCATTGGGTCCCATGGATGTTGCACTACCCTTTGCAGCCACCCAGGGAGACTTGTCACATGATCCAACAAAATCTGATAAAGACACATGGTTCATTGAGAGGATCCAACACATCCACCAACATGTTCAAGTTATTTTACAGAAGTACAATGACAAGTACAAGCAACACCATGATCAACACCGGGTGCGACACCAGTTTCAGGTGGGAGACAAAGTTTGGTTGCACTTATATAAAAATCCCTTACATGACCTCATCTGAAGCTTCGTCCACTTCGTTATGGACCTTACACCATCACCAAGGTTGTGGGTGACAATGATTTTGATCTCAACATTCCCCCCTTCCTTGGCTTGCACCCAATGTTCAATGTGGACCTCCTTCGAACTTATTTTCCACTATTATTGGACACCTCAGAGATAACAGAACAATTGACACAAACATAGATCAACTATGACTACATAGAACATGTATACATTGATCATATCGTGGACAAATAGTTCAAGGGCACTTGCTAGTAGAGGATCCAACTTTATTGGATTGCCAAAGCAGGGAAACTCCTACATCAAGGAAAGTGGCACACCTGGGGCCAAATTCAGCAGAAATTTCCTCATCTGATGGGGGAAATCAATGAAATGGAGAACATTGTTTCCTAAGGGGGAAGGATTGATCCAAGAGGATCTCGGTGGCCACCCACCTATTCCAACTGGCTCAAAACAATTTTTTGGCCAGTTACTATTTTTAGCAGTTTTTCGAGTCTTAAACTTTTGGGGCCATTTTGAGGGCCTAAATGATATGTTTTCATGATCGGGAACCTCAATTATAGACATAGGATCTCATTGAGCCCCCCTAAATGAATCTCCTCATCAATACCTTTCCAACGAGATATCATGCATTCAAAATGAAGATCGTATGCAAAAGTTACGACCCCAGGAAGTTGATGTACTAACTAACCCCAACGGGGCCCACATGACTTTGGTGCTTCATCTCCTAGGGCTAGGTTTTTGGATGTCTAGGGTTAGGTTTTTGGATGTCTAGGGTTTGGAATTCATGTTTATTGTAAAAAGGCCTTCAGAGCTTCATTGTATTCATCTTATTGCGAATGAGTGTAATCGACACATCTCTTCTTAGAGATAAGTTGCCACCATTCTAACAAGCTTGTTTTTAGTCTGCATTTTACGGTTTCAACATATTTCTTATTTAATAGGAGTCAAGTTTCATTGTATCTCTATTATTATTCACTGTTTCTCTTTGTTAATATTATAAATTGGTGTTTTCATTTCGTTCTGCTAATAAATCTGGATCACAAGGCATATGTTGAACATTTTTTTTGGTACATTGATAACACCTTAATGGGTGCAAATCTTCATTTGTAGATCAATGTCCAAGTTCAAAAGGTTGAAATGGATGGTGTACACCATATGTACACCTCCATCAACTAATTGAGTACTAGGGGCCATGCCTTGCACCATGAGCATGGAACCCCTGCTCACTATTTAGCCCCCACAAGTTGTTCTAAGCAATCCCCTCGCTTGGAAGAAATACCCTTCCATTAGGTCTATGTTGGGTTATTTGAGGGAAGCGCACATGTAGATCAACAACACAGTGACTCTCTCACACTTGATCATTGGCATAATGACCATCATAGATCTATCATAACTTTGGATCCATTAAGCATTGGGAGGGATAAAAAATAAATTGAGATACAAATCTCTTGGTGCTTAAAAAATCAAGGATTTAGATGAATCTACATTTGTGTGTGTGTGTTAATTGATTCTTTATATACTTTTCTTAAGTTTTCTTTTTTACATCAAGGATGTTTTGTTATATATTAACTTCTTATAATGATAATCTAATTTAAAGTCACAACCTAGCCAGACACCACATTGATGTATGAGACCCCCTTGTTTGTGGGAGAGGGAACCCCTCAATTAAATGATCCAAGTCCTTTAGTCTACAAAGGTGTACATACCCTACCCCCCTCAAAATTTTAACTTATGGCCTCCAAGGAGGAAATACATGTTCTTAATTGTTAGACCTATTTAAGTTCTACAATATGGATACTATGCATCTCATCATATCAGGGCATTTTCTTTCTTAACATTATGTTGGGTCAACTCATGCCACATGTCATGTCAACCTTAAAATATCAAGGTTTATTTAAAAAAAATATTATATTGGTTCAACTCATGCCATGTGTCATGTTATCCTTAAGCATGGACATTACACATCTCCTTAGACTAGTTTGTAGAATGCACCTCACTTCTCTTAGTGTAAGTTCCCTCAAATAGATGTTGCCATTTCTAACATCGATAAGCCTCCCAAGCCCAAATAAAGGGAAAAGGGCATCATCCCATTATACCAAAGTGGAAACCTTCTAATGATGGTTTGGGGTTGGCTCCTAAGGATCATGATGACCCTCCCCTCAATATGAGAATTATTCTCGCTACATTGCTTAATTGATGCTTCTTGTTTTTCATAGTTTCTAAGCATGTGTGACATATTGCTAATGTTGGTTATATTAAAAACAAGTCACATTTTTTATGGTTTCTAAGTTTAAGTAGTATTTTTATAAATTACGATCTAGAGCAATTTTGATCATAAGATCCAATGAAGAGTGTCAAGCCCCTTTGATGACTAAGGAAAAACAACTATAAGAAGTAAAACACCTTCCCTCTCTCACATACACAAAAGACTCTACACCTACAAGATAAAAACCTAAATTATTTACATACCAACACCTTACCCTAACCACTATACCTCTCTATTGGTGCGTTCATTATTCTGCACATTTCCCACATAAGGCGTTGGCTAAACATTCTACCTTTTGGGTTTTTTGGCCGGAATCGGGCAATGTAAATTTGGACAAAATCACTATTTTTTGTTGTTTAAAGTGCATTTCTAAATACATAAATGGATTCAACATGCTGAAAAATCCCTGGAGCTCTCGGATTATGCAAACTTAGCCACTAAAATCTACAAATCCAACCATTCATCACTGGATTTCGGACAAAATCAAACAAAAAAACTACCAGAAAAGAAAAAAAAAATCATTAAAAAAAATTAGTAATGGTTTTTTTTCTATTTCAAAATTTTTATAAAACACATTTTGTTCGATCTATTCCAATAAAGAAATAAAATACTTCCTTAAAACTTAAACAAAGCAATTCTTTTAGAATATAAAACCTAAAATCCTTTAAGAATTTAAAACCTAAAACCCTATTATTCAATTACTTCAACTTATTGTCTTTTGTGACCTATAAATTATATATGATTTAACGATTTCCCCTCTCGCTTTTTCCTTATAAAACAACTTGTATTTAATATTTAATATATAGTTTTTTTTTTAAATTAATCTTACGAGAAGAAAGTTATAAAAAAAATATTAAACATATTTATATAAGAATTGGTTGATATGATATCTTAAAAAATGATAAGGAAATTGTTCCATAATTTATTCTCAATTAATGTTAATTTAGTTTTCTTTATATCTATATATAAAATTACATATATTCAAAATATTTAAAATAAATTAAAAAAATTCAAAATTTTAATATTAATCTTATCACAACTCAAATTTTTATTTTCTTTGGATTTGAACTTGTGATTTTTTAAGAGGAAGTACATGTTCTTAATCATTAGGTCCAATCAGGTTGTATATCTCGGGTTTTATAAAACCACAAAATTTAAAACTTAGAACTATCCCAACATTCCCAAGCTAGATATATTTAGCTTGACGATATCTTTTCTAAGTTAAATGCAATAGCCTTGTTAAGCTCTTTGTATCAAGGGCACCCATTGTTTGTATGGGTGAGATAAGTCATTTTGGCCATATGACCTACTCACAATCTTGAGTACAACCTTCATACGTTCTCATAAATGGGAGGGGAGGTACAATGTAGATGGGCATTTCCGAAATGACCTTCCCTCTTCCCACCACCGTTCAATCCTTTACAATGTGTCGTGCCTCCATGCAAATCTTTGTACAAATTCCTTTTGTAATATTATTTGACATATCGGAACCTTGTAAATGGTCTTCAATTATGCTAGGTGTTACTGGAGTATATACTTCTTTGTTTAGTGTTGGCCTTGAAGCAAAGGAAAATATATTGCAAGGTTGAACTTTCTATCAATTGCAGTATGTAGTTCATGTAGACAATTGTAATATGTAGTCCATGTAGACAAGGTAAAGTGTTTGTTTAACTAGATGTATTATGTGCCCATGGTGACAATGGAGTTTCTTTTCAATTTATGTTTCAAGGAGATTGTTGAGTGTTTGATGGAAATAGAGTGATAGAGTGTTGATGTTGCTAGTTGTGTTATTAAAAGCTATATTAGGTTTGATGTTGGTATTTCGTTCTGGAAATTATTTGCCTTCTATCATTTCCCTTTTTAGAATAATGAAAATGTTAAATATGTGCTTACAACATCAAAAAAAAAAATCTTAAGATTTTTTTTTTTTTTTTCAATGTTATATATTTTTGTCCAAGAGTTGTTTGTCCTTCCTTACATCCCTTCAATTTGATAGATGTAGGAATATGGATGAATGTTGAGGTTTGGGTGCTTTGGGGTGCAGGTGAATACACTTTGCCTTAGTGTGCTTCACTTGTGATTCAAATGTAATAATGGATTCTAAATGAGAGGATGGGAATGAAGTAGAAGGTGGTAAATTGTCCTCAATTTCTAGAGAGTCTTCTAGCTTTCGATGAGTGGAAGAATCATTGAAGCCAAGAAACATTGTATTTTCTTACTCAAGTTTTGGTCTCATGTGGTCTTGAGCAAAATACTTACACTTGGTCATATCACAGCCAGTATTTCTTCTTTATTTATCCAAAATGAGGAACACGAGAACTTTGTTTTGTCTTTCTAAGTTTAACTTGGGATGGATTTTTAGTTTGTAGTTTTCTAATAAGACTTTAGAATAATAATGTTAAATATGTGCTTACACCAACATCAAATGTGAATTTATTAGTCCTTAGTCATGGATATAAATCATTCATACAAAGAAGAATGTCCCTTCCTTACATCCTTCAATTTGATAGATGTGAGGAATATGGATAGTGTTGGGGGTTTGGGTGTAGGGTGAGTGGATACTTGCTTGCCTTAGTGCATAAGCATTCTTCACTTGTGATTCAAATGAAAGCAATGATTCTTAGAATGAGGTCATTAAGAATGAAGTAGAAGGTAGTGAAATTTGTCCTCCAATTTCTAGGAAAGTCTTCTAGCTTTCCAATGATTGGAAGAATCTTGTGAAGCCAAGGAAAACATTATTTTCTTACTCAAGTTTTGGGGTTTCATGGTCTTAGGCAAAATACTTCCGCACTTGGTCATATCACAACCCAAATGTTCTTTATTTGTCAAGACAAGAAGTTTAAAGAATTTTTGTTTTGTCATTTTTCTAAGTTTGCTTGGGGATGGATTTTTGAGTTTTGTAATGAGTTGCTAGTTATAAATATATATAGATAACTTTCTAAGTTCAAAAGGTTGAAATTGAGGGGTGTCACTTCACCATCTACTTCAGTACTAGGGGGAATGCCTTACACCATGGACATGGAAACCCATGCTCCCTATTTTCCCTCCAGAACTTGTTCCAAGCTATCTTGACCCTTGAAAGGAAGGCCCTTCCATCGGGGTTTATAACTTCTTTAAGGAAGGGGATCATGCATAAGAAAAAAACAATTTCCCTCTTGTGCTTCATTGGCATAATGACAAGTTCTATTAACTAGATCTTGCCATTTCTAAAGCCAATACCCTGAACCAAAAAAGGGAACAATAAAGAAAAACACATTATACCAGAGTTAACACCTAATTCTAATGATGGTTGGGGTTTGGCCTTTAAGGATCACAATGACCCTTCTCCCAATGTAATAATAATTCCTATTACATTAGGGAATTAATATTTTTACGTCGAAGGCGTTCTTTTAGGGAGAGTTCTCTCACATGGAAACCCATGCTCCCTATTTTCCCTCCAGAACTTGTTCCAAGCTATCTTGACCCTTGAAAGGAAGGCCCTTCCATCGGGGTTTATAACTTCTTTAAGGAAGGGGATCATGCATAAGAAAAACACTTCCTCTTTGTGTTTCATTACATAATGACAAGTTCTATTAACTAGATCTTGCCATTTCTAAAGCCAATACCCTGAACCAAAAAAGGGAACAATAAAGAAAAACACATTATACCAGAGTTAACACCTAATTCTAATGATGGTTGGGGTTTGGCCTTTAAGGATCACAATGACCCTTCTCCCAATGTAATAATAATTCCTATTACATTAGGGAATTAATATTTTTACTGGCTACGCTCTTTTAGGGAGAGTTCTCTCGACTTTTAGTCATTTGTCTATAGCCATTTGCAATGGTACACATGTTTTTGTTAATCTGCCACGTGTGATTGTCGTCCACCACATCAATGACAATATCTCACCCATGCTATTGCACCCATATCCATCTCTCTCCTCTCGTCGTGGGCTCTAGATTACTATATCCATCTCTCTCTCGCCTGGCCTTCACCCAAGATTACTATAAATATGTCTATGGGATGTGGTTCACTTCTCAGAGCACTCAAGCCATTGAATAGAATATATTGGAAGAGAATTGATTCCATAATAGCATTATCCATTACCTTTGATCATCAATCCAGAGCAACTCCAATTAGAAGAAGTGTAGACTCTACCGCAATAGCCAACGACTTTAATGGGATGTTCATAATGATCTCCTCTATCTCCCATTGATCTCTATGCGGGGTGCGTATGCTCAGAATTGTAGGTGTTCCAGTGAACTGTGTTGCAGCAAATATGGTTTATGTGGCTCCGGAAACGATTACTGTGGAGATGGTTGCAAAGAAGGGTCGTGTTCCAACAGTGGCAGTGGAAGCAACTCCAGCAATGGCGTTGCATCGATCATAAGTAGCAGACATCGGGTGCACTGGAAAGAGTTTCTACACATACGACGACTTCATCAGTGTTGCCAATGCCTATTCTGGTACCACTGGATCTTCCGACGTTGCAAAATGTCTTGGGTGTTTAAGAAAACAATAGTGTTTTATATACAGATTTTGTTAATCCAATCAACTTCTAATTGTTTTGTTGCGCTACTTGAAAAGACAAAAGAAGAATGAGAAGAGGAAGCTGAGAATTTGTTTCGTGGGCTGGTGGGGTATGCGTTTAATTGCATTATGTTGGGATTGAATTTCTGTGTATCCATGGGCTATTTTGAAATGGGCGTTGAGGTGGGTGGGTGGGTAGCCTGAGCTTTGGACTGAAGTGGGCGTTGATTTCTTTAGTACATTAGGTTGCAGATTCTGGTTTTGGGATTGGATTACAAAGTGGGTGGCCTTATTTTGTTATGTTTTAAGCCTTTTGAGGAGTACTTGGTGATGCGTATTGCTTATCTGGTTTGGTGGAGATTCTGCAGCTACTCTTCTGTGGTTGTGGAGGTGGCCTAAGAGGAATGGGATTGTGTTCTTGTTTGTACACGGAGGTGGCCTAAGAGGAGTGGGTTTGCATTCTTGTTTGTACATGGGCATTCTATTTTATGGAAGGAGATCCCTCCGAGGGAATTTTAGGAACAGGGTCACCTTGTAGTATGTGGTCACCTAAGATATTCTCGCACCAGAGCCTACATTGTATTGTGTTCCATAGATTTCAGAAGCAGCTTTGACAAGTGGGTACCTCAGTCAAAACTCAGGAGTTACAACTAACTTCCAGTCAGAGCTAAGATTTGTGGAAATGGATTGTATGAAGCTTGATGGCTTCCAACACCAAGGATAGGCCTGGTACAGTATTTTCTTCCCAAGTTTTATAGAAAATATGCCTTTGTAAATTAAAAGATTTTCGCTATCGTTAGAGATAATAGAAGATTTAATGCATTAATTGCTTTTCAAGTCAAAGATGCTTGTCCAATACACGGGTGTAGTATGAGATTGCTACTATTGATATTAAGTTCAAACCCCATGGCAAGAAAAAGCAGAATACGATACAGTTGCCTACAATTCTTTTTTAGTAGCCGTCTTTATAATTGGTTATGTGGCCATCTACTATCAAAAATGTAATCTGAGCAAATAGATAAATGTTGTAGGTTTCCTAGTCTTTCACACAAGATGGGGAAAGGTAGGAAAGGAGAGATATGATGCATTCAATTGATATCTATGAGACCAACTAGATGATGGGATAAATGCAGTTTTCGTAATCATGTTACGGTTGCCTACAATTATTTTCTTTTGTGCTGTAGTGGTCTTTGGAATTGGTTCTGTGGCCATCTACTCTCAAAATATAATCTGAGCAAATAGATAAATCCTATAGGATACCCAGTCTTGCACACATGAAGGGGAAATGTAGGAAAGGAGAGATCTCATGCATTTGATTGATACCTATGAGACCAACTATATGATGGCATAAATGCAGTCTTTATAATTGGTTCTTTGACATCTACTATCAAAAATGTAATTTGAGCAAATAGATAAATATTGTAGGATGTGTAGTGTTGCACACAAGACGGGGAAGGGTAGGAAAGGAAAGATTTGAATGCATTTAATTGATATCTTTGAGATCAACTACCTGATGGCATAAATGCTGAAAATGTATACATGTGCACAACTAGCCTTCAAACCTTAGAAACCTATTTATTCTAATGTGGATGGGAGAAGAGAGAAACAAGTTAACAACATCATAAAACCTCACCGCAAGATGATCCCCTTCTTGTTGTCACCCTTACTTCAGTTACAGTTGTTGTTCCCCGAGGTTTTGTCTTTGACCTTGTTGCTTGCTGGAAACAATTGTGTCTTGCATTGAACAGTTGATAATTATTTCCTTTAACTTGGCTGAAAATTCTGATGTTGATTCCCTTATGTGAACATATGCTTTGCACTCCAACAAGTTAACACTCAAGACTCTCTTCATTGTTTCTGAATTACAAGCCTTGCAATGTCCTTCTCAATTACTTTGGCAGAGGCAGAGAGAATGAGAAGGAACATGGGACACCGATTATGGAAAATTCTTCCTCAATTGGTATTCGAAGATGCTACTTGCTCATGGTGACTGGATTCTAAGTGATGCAGAGGGCATTTTCAGGGGCAACGGTGCAAAATTATCTGGAAAAGTTATAGGGATCGACTAGCACTATGACTCAAAATATCACACTGCAGAGCTGACTACAGGGTACTATAACATTAGACAAAATGATGGGTATCTTTCCATTGCTCATCTGTTTAAGAAACTCAAAGTTGTTCTCAACTTCACCTGCTTTGAGATGAAATATCAGGATCAACCACAACATGCATGATGCAATCCAGAGGGGCTTCTGAGGCAGGTTACAGAGGCTACCAGGAAAATAGGTGTGGCCCTTGTTGGAGAGAATGCGTTGCAGAGGTTCGATGGAAGTGTGTATGCCCAAATCATACACAATTCAAACTTCAAGTTGCATTTTACTAAGGATAACAAGTCCCAGATGTGTTCTTTTACGTATCTGAGGATGAACAAGCAAATGTTTCAGAGCGAGAATTGGCATTGCTTCATGTGGTTTGTTTTTAAGGAAACAAAGGGAAGACATGATGAAGAAGAAGCTTGGATGCCACCGCTTGGATGAAGCATAAGACACATGGAAAGAAATGAGATAATTTTTTTCCTTTAATCCATCATCCTCATGTTAACGTTGAGAACCCCTTTATGGAGTCAAAGGGGAGTCGAAATTTCTAGGCTGAAATGTGAAAGACGCCATTGAATTGTATTTTTTTAATCTAAAATTAATTAAAGATCATTTTGAATTTGATTAAATTATAAATATTTTTATTTTTTATTTTTTTATATCAATTGGAAAATTATATTATAGCGACAAAATTACATCATTGTACTGTTTCAAAACTTTTGGTAAAAAAACAGTGCCAAACTACATATCAATTACAAAGCCTATCTATTTCTAGATGTCATAAACTCTGTAATATATGTCTAGAATTCTAACATTTGTAAAAAAACATGATACTTAATAGAAAGCATGACAACTAGGATCTTCTAGATCTACATTCCATGGGATAGAGCCCTGCTTCACTATCTCCATGTCTTCAACAAGATGGTGTGCAATTTCCCCGAGTTGAATTCACTGACAGTGTTTGGTTGGAAGTCCCTGACTGATCTCTCTTTTTCAAATTTAGAAATATGTTTATGAGAAAGTTACATTATGCTTCAAGGACAATGATTTGTTTCTTATGTTGAACAAGAGTCCCCACGATTGATGCAGACTGAGAGGTGGCTTAATGGTCGTTCTCATGGATTTTTGAGAGCTTCAACGACTAAAATATAAGAGTTCACCATGCTATTCATGAGATGGAAATATATATTGGAGAGAAGGAGGAGAATTTTTTATCCAAGGAAAGCCAAAGGTTGCACAATTTTCCAACGATTCACAATGAGGATTCACAATGAGGTAGGATTCCTCTTAGTTGACAACGCTGATGTATTCGACAAGGCCCTTTACACCCTGGACCGTAGTAGATAAGTCTCCAGTTCAAACCTAGCAACTTTGACTATGCTTATTCTGATAACATGTTGAGCAATAGTTTGGAGGATATGCAAGTTGGGTTCATGAGGGTTAAGAATAAAGAGCCCGAGGTGGATATATACAACAAATATTTGGCAGTGTTTTCTGATTCCATTAATGGGAGTCACCTGCTAGAAGAGTATGCCAACATCGAAAGAATTATAATAACAAAACACAAGACAATGACAAGGGTTCGAAGCCCAAGGCTGGGGAGATGGAGAGAAAAGCAGAGGTTATTGAGATACAACCAAGAAAGAAGGTCGAGCAGGATTCAAGAATAATGCGCTTATCTCGGTTGACTGGAGGTAAAGATTGTCATAGTAAATTCTGCACAACAAAAGGACTTCATGACAGAAGGGTTAGGTTGTCCAGTCCTACGATAATTCAATTATATGACCTACAAGACAGACTATGCCTGGAGCAACCCAGTATGGATGTGGATTGGTTAATTAAGGCTACCAAATCAGCTATATATGAGCTTACCGTACAAGACGCAGAAATGGCTTATGCTTATGCAAGTAACTTGGCTCAACTAACTTCCTCAAATTGTTCCAATGTCAAGTATTGTGTTGGATCGCCCAAAGAAAGTGCAACTGTTGTTGTTGCATCTGGTCTCACGACGTTTAGAGTTGGGCTTGGCTATCCAAATTCCCAAGGGATGGATTCTCATAATTCTATTAGTGGAAAGGCTATATCCACTACGAATCTGAAGGAATCAGAATTGGCAAGAAACAACAACAACACCTCAGATGGTAGCATGAAGGGATTAATTGAACATACATCCAATTGTTCAATGTCAAAATTCGACGGTTTCTAGGAGAGAGGCAAGCTTAAAATCAAGGGAACGAGCAAGGAGGAAATCAGTCTCAGCCCAAAACCCTATTGGATCTCCATCAACCATCCAACAATTGAACTCGATGAAGCCTTCTTTAACCAATCTCCTTAAGAGCTCTTTTCTTTACCCTACGCTTCCATTGGAGTCCCATTACAACAAAGATGATAACCCATGTGGGACTCATACTTAGGTGTTGTCTGAGATAGGCAGTGTACAACAACTGTGGGGTTATAATAATATGCCATCTTACATAGATTTGTTATTTACCTAGGATTCTCATCCGCTTCAAAACATGCCTTATTATTCCACATCAACACTCCATTAGGCATTTTGGTTCCACTTCATAGGAATATTGTTTTTAGTTCAACTAAAAAATCATCTAGAAATGTAATTTCACTTTAGTTCAAGTTTCATCCATAGTTTTTAGAAGACTTAATCCTTGAAAATTAAAAAAAAAACATGGTTTGGCTCAAACGTTTTCTTTGGTGATTCATAAAATTTCAACATAGGCAGTTGAAAAGGAGATGATTTCATGCCCTCTTTTAAAACTCCAAAAATAAATGGGGTGAACCACGTTGAGATATTTAATTCTTTTAATATATATGAAAAATATTTTGGTTTCCATAAAAAAACCTATGAACTATTTTAATTGGTTCACATTTCACTATTCAATATTTCACCTTTCAATTTTTCACCTCTACTCTTCAAAGCTTAGGTTCACTTTTTCAACTTTTAAATTACCACAAATATTGAGGAGACAAATATCTAAGATACCGGGTCAATAAGAGGCACCAAACCACATAATGAGAATAAAAGAAGGAACGAAACCATGAGGCCTTGTCCTCTCACATCCCTCTTGGTTTCACTCTCACCTTATTGTTTAAGTGAAGTGCCACATTGAGCAACAAACATGATATATTCACATACTACAAGATATCTACGAATCTAAATCGCTTTTCATGTACAATGAAACCCCTGATAGAGTAAAAAAAAGAACCAAAGGGAAGAAAGTACTATTTGATATATACAACTAATCAAAGGATGGTGACGTTTTATGGAAGTTTTATTCTTTAAAATTGTCGTAAAGTTTAGTAGTTCAAAGCATTGGAGCATTACTATTGAATGTTTATAGGGAAGATGAATGTGTTAAAAGCTTGTTGAATGTTTTATTTTTGTTTGAGATGGGGCAACTCAATGTTTGGATATAACAAGAAGCACCTAGTTGTTGTGAGTGCGGGGAACACCCTTTTTTATTTTTGTACAATATGACCTATCGATCTCATATGACCTCATAACCACTCACATTCACTTCGATCTACCCTTATATTTATTATTTAGATTCTAAGTTTCAAAAATGTCATAGTAAATTATTAAAGATAAATTATCCTATTAATATCCACTTAAATTAATTTAATTTATAAAACATATATTAAACTTTTTTAATAAAAAAAAATAGAAACAAAACATCTACACTCTTTTTCAAGTAAAAATTTGCTCAAAATTATATTAGAGAAAAGAAAACACCTTCACTGTCATATACACGCAAAAACTATCCGCATTTAAAAAAGAAAAGAGAAAAACCATGTCATCAAATGACAACCCAATGTTTATTTGGTAGTAAATTTTACTTTGAACGATTCACGAGGCCATACAAACCTCAATATTATAAACTTACCTTAATAATGGAGAAGGAAAAACATGTCCCAACATCCGCGGTCGGTGAGATAAAGCCCATTTGTCAATGCATCTTGTATCTCATCACTCACGATCCTCCAGGGAATCCCATAACCTGTAAGGCTGTTGACTGGGTGCAATTGATGTGATATCGTGCATTAATTAGGTTTTCTTTAATGAGTGAAGTTGACATCCTGGACATGGACTTTATTGTTTTCTGTTCTGAGTGCCTCTCCACAGTCAAATGGGTGTCAAACTGTGACAAGAAATCATAAATATTATTATAAATGAACTCCACATTAAACATTTCCAATCTGCTGTAGAAGGAAAGAAGGGTAAAGTGCAAAGTTTCCATGAATAAAGATGCGTTCTCACAGTGGAGAAGACGTTATTCATGTAAAAAGGAGAGAAATAAGTTATACACAATAATGACAGTGGAAACATGTTACAGTTTGGCCCACTACCCAACAGTAACAGGGATACAATGTCAATGGAAAACATGTTACAAATGCATGTTAACCATGCGCTTCACGAGGTCGATGGATGCAGATCCCCAGATCCTCTGACGTCGGAAAATCTGCTGGAAATCAGAAAATCTGCTGGAAAAGTAACTTGGGGATTTCCAATCTTGCTGTAAAAGCAATGGTAGTCAAATAGTCAAGGAGCTAAGTTTGGTGGAATAACTTGTGTATTCCCATGGTAAGGAAAACTTGCATGTTATATGGCTGTAAGCATCCTGCTATCAATATGTAGTTTGCTGTAAAGTTTTTAAAATTGGGGTGGCTGGTATATATATCATTGGATTGTCTTGATATATAATATCTTGTTGCAAAAGTAATGATAGTCAAATAGTCAAGGAGTTAAGTTTGGTGGAATAACTTATATATTTTCATGATACCCAAAACTTGTTTTATCTCTGTACAGTGTGACAAGTTATATGGCTGTAAACATCCTGCTATCAAATATGCAGTCTGCTGCAGACTCTCTGCAGAGTCTTTAAGACTGCGACAAGTGGTATATATATCATTAGAGATATCGGAACATATATACCAAAACAATCCAATGATATATATACCAGCCACCGCAGTCTTAAAAACTCTGCAACAATTTACATATTGATCGGGGTAAACATCCTGTACATAATCATAAGTACCACAGCAGAGTGTATACAGGACATTGGATGGATTTAAAGGCATTTTAGAATCTATATGGAACGGCCTCTCTACTCTCTACTGCTGCAATCATTATTCTGCGCACTGCCCTCACAATTATACAGCTTTCAATCAATCCATCATAATTGGACGCAACATTTTTATCGGCGTAAGCTAAAACCCAAACGTTTTGAACCTTTGCCGGCAGACGTTTTCCGTGTACGAACTCCCGTCGTCCATCGTGTCAGAGCTCCGGCCGGCTGCCCACTCCACTCGCCCAAACGCCGTTACCGTGACACAAACCTCTGC
>SNQJ01S0110674.1:0-14602 GCA_010110895.2 Picea sitchensis
TACCATAGTGGGTCTTTATTAATATAGTGGACCTAGTTCATCTTACATTGAATGACCACATTCTCATATATTAAATGACTTCCACTAATAATACATAACCACATTCCAATTGGGTACCTCTCTAGGTACCCCATATTACCTCCCTAGGTATACTACATTCCATCACCCTTCACATGTTTCATCCTCGAAACATGAGAAGAAACCATACAATATGATTGGCTAAGCAATGTAGCCAACCGTTACCAGGTATGACCATCCATCCATCCCAATGGAAGTCGAACATGATGTCCATTTATTTCCTCGCCACCTTGATCTTGCTCTGCATCATGCCGGGGTTGCCCTGGAATTTTTTTTGTAGCCTAAGCTCCTCCTGTAGTGATGGTAGTCCTCCATGCACCTCTTGATTAGTTTTCTTTTTGGTGCCCTGCTGGTGCATAAATGTGTTGATGAACTCGCCCTTGCCTTGATGATTGTTGTGTCTCTATATGATGTGGATGGCGATATACAACAACTATAGGTATCTTCTCTTTTTTCTTCAAATCTACAACACTTTGTTCCTTTGAGTCAATGACCTCTTTATGTTCTTGATTATGTCCTTCCTGTAATTTTGTTTCATCTCCTTCTATAGACTCTGTTTCTGATTCAACTTCAGACTCAACAATAACTTCTTTGCTAGCTTCCATGGGCCCATCTTTCTGACTAAGAGACACATCCTGCAATGTGATTTTCTTTTTCTTGTACCACAACTTCAAGAACTTCTTTTGCACATTAATATTAATGGTACCCACTGATTCTATCCAAGGATATCCCAAAACAATATCCACTTCATCCATATCCATAACATAAAAATATGAATGCAACACATATTTATCCATGGTAATATTCAAATCTTTAAAAATTTGAACATTGTCACCTTCAACCTGTGTGCTTTGAATATTCTTTACTGGAACTTGCAATATATTAACCAACTGAACATTGATAAAATTATGCATGCAACTAGGGTTAATAGAAACAATGACATTTTCTTTATGAATACAACCATGAACTTGTATTATAGATTTGTCACATGAAAATAAACTCTTGGTTCTCTCTGTATCCTTATTTTCTCCATGAGACCACTTGTCTAACAATATTTTTTCAAATTCTCCATTGGAGAGTGTCATCATCTCCTTGTAATCAAGCGATTTCCACCAAATGGCAGCATCACCTTGCAATTTGAGATCTACCCAATGGGGCCAATTATCTTCCCATGTTGAATTTATTTATTTAATGAATGATTCAATACTAGGGCCATCACATTTCCCTGTAAAATACATCTTTCTATGAAAAACCCCAAAAAATAAAACAATAAGTTACGACAAAAAATCGCGGCTTTTTCCGGAAAAACCCTGAAAAACTGTTGAATTTAAAATGATCATAACTTTACTTCCCGAACTCCGTTTCAACTGCTTTGTTTTTTGAAATTGGGTATTTTTCCAAGAGGAATTCAAATAAATAATTTATTTTTCCAAATTCAACTCTTAAATCTTCATATCTGAACCTGAAGTGCGCCACCTTATTTTTCTTCCCTAGAAAACATTCTGCAAAAAGAGAAAACAAATCTTCCCTTCTTTGGCCAAGGAAAGTTATCTGATACCAATTGTTAAGTACATATATCATATATGAAAATATAATTCAATAATACCAAGAATAAACCATAAACCATTCACCATAACATGAACACAAGAAATAGAGAAAACCCTTGAGGTAGGGTAACACCATATATTAATCCTTATGGAATGATAGAACTCCTCAAGCAATCTTTGCTTGTGCAATCACAATATTCTTCACTATGTTTCATTACATTGCCTACACTTCTTTATATAGCTCTCCCTATCTCCTAAGAACCTTCTAGAGAACCTTCTCACATTTATTACATCCAACTACCATAGTGGGCCTTTATTAATATAGTAGACCTAGTCCACCTTACATTGAATGACCACATTCCCATATATTAAATGACTTCCACTAATAACACATAACTACATTCCCATTGGGTACCTCCCTAGGTACCCCATATTACCTCCCTAGGTATATTACATAAACTGAAATGGGGGTCGTAGGAAAGGACGACAAGGACAGGCCTGCAGAGCAGCAAAGTCTCGGATTTGACAGAACTAAGGTGAACAACTATCATGCATGCGCATCGTAAACTTGAAGGTATGAAATGACCTCATCTAATATTGGAAACTACATACAAAATATGAAGGACCACGCTTTAATAGGAAAATTCATGGGAATATGGCCATCTGAAAAAATCCCTCATGGGGTCGGTGAGTTCCATATGGAAAATAAAAGGGAAAGTAGATCTAAATCTAGGATCTAAAGGTTTCTTTACAACCATCTTTGCCAATCATGCAGACAGAAACAAGGTGTTTGATGAAGGGCCATATTTTTACAATTCAGACGGTCTTCACCTTTGCTATTGGACGAAGAGTTTTGCCCCAGAGAAGGAAGATTTTAGAGTTTCATCGGTCAAGGTCAAGCTATACTCATTACGCAAGAATTATGGGAGATGGAAACATTGGAAGGAATAGGTAATACCCTGGGATCATTCATCAAAATATCAGAGATCAAAAAGACTACCAAATACAGCTCATATGCAAGGATCTGTGTTTATATGAATGTAGAAGGATCCCTCATGGATGCAGTAACAATATCCTATCAGGACAATGAATGGACCCAGACGGTGGACTATGAACACATCCCCTTTAGATGTAGGAAATTCCATATTCATGGCCACCTATTTCACGATTTTCCATTGAAAATAAAACAAACCGACACCAAACAACCAGAGGATATAGATGCAGAAGGATTTACGGAAATTCAAGGTAAGTGTAGGGGAGCGAGAAGGTAGGGAACCCAAACAACCAAGGAGGGAGGGCCTGAAAAAAATAAATTGAAAGTCCTTGTGGAGATATCCCCAGAGAATGAAGACCACACCAAGGAAGAACCAAAGAAGCAAGAAACAAACAAATGACTACCCCTATAGACTCAAATCCATAAGAAATATGTGGGAAAAAAGAAACACCGGGGCACCAAGGAAAATCACTAGAGACAAGAGGAAAAGAATTGGAAATGAAAGATCAAGAGAAACAAACCATTGACAACCAATATGCAGGAGGGTATGAGATAGATATGGAACAGATTGAAAAATAACCAAAGTCCCAAAAGCAAGATCCTAGAGAACTGAAAGAAAAGGGTGAAAATACATAATATATGTCGTATGTACAGGAGAACTCATGGGACAATGGTAGGATGGAAATATGCATGGGGATATTATCTATCTCATTGGGTGGATTTGGTTTCAAAACCAAAATGTTGAAGATCCTCAAGAAATATGACAATGAGGAAAAAATAAGGGGTAGGAAACCATATAGTCAAGTGATGGAAGAAATGAGAGCTCACCTAGTTGATTCAGGTCAAGTAGTAGGCCTCCCAGAAAGGTATTTAAAAACCCAACATAAGTGATATCATGAAGCTAATATCATGGAATGTGCATGGTTTAAATTCCCCATCCAAACAAAGAATGTTGAAGAAAAAAAAGGATAACTCAGGAGAAGGCTAAGATAGTAATGATTTAGGAAACAAAGTGTGATAGAGAAACTATGGGAAAGATTGAAAAAAATGTTTGGAACGGGTGCGAGGTAGAAGCGATAGATTTAGAAGGGGATTATGGCAGCCTGGCAATCCTTTGGGAACCAACAAAATGGAAATCAAACATGTTCATTCTCTTTCCAAGGATCCCCACTATGAGCTTTGTGGGGATATGATCTCATTCCCAAGGTTTCATTTCGAATGCCTACGAACCTCAGACTCCTCCTCTTAAGAGAAATTTTCTTGATTCCCTGACCCACCTTGGGGCCACCCTCAATGGTAATCATTGGTTTATTGGGGGAGATTTCAACATGATCACCGCCCTTTAGAAAAAAAATACGGAGCTAAGCATATTGAGGGGGAGAGAGAAACATTTCAAGAATGGATAGAGAACAATAGGCTCATAGATATCCATACCAGCAATGGCCCTTTCACATGGAATAACAATAGAAGAATGGAAAATAGCATTGTTGTACATCTAGACATATTTTCAGCCTCTAAAACCCTCTTCCGAGGACAACAAGTTATAGAAACAAATTTCCTCCCTTTCTATGGCTCGGATCACTGACCAATTAGCCTCAGTTGGGAGGAAAATTTAGTGTCGCTCCCCAGGCCCTTTCGGTTGGAAAAGTTATAAATGGATCACCGGGACTTCATGAAGAACATCAAAACCTGGTGGGGCGATCTCCCAAAACTGTATGGCACTAAAATGTACCAATTCCAACAGACATTAAAATACATCAAACTCCAACTCAATAAATGGAGCAAGGAAGTTTTTGGAAATATCTTTGAGGAAAAGAATCCGTTAGAGACAGAAATGGAAACTATTCAACTGATAGCATCAACAGGGGCTACAACAGAGGAGACTAAATAAAGACAAACTCAAATCATAATGGAGCTAGACAAGAGTGAACTCCAAGAGGAAATCCTCTGGAAACAAAAATCTAGAGTCCAGTGGTTGAAAGAAGGAGACCCAAACACAAAATTCTTCCATAACTCCCTGCTACAAAGAAGAAACTAGAACATGATTACAAATATTATTAAAACTTATGGTGAAAGAGTAGAATCTAATGAAGACATAGAAAAGGAATTGGTAAACCATTTTAAACTCCTACTCAAAAATCCAAAAGAGAATAGAACGGAGGCTATCCAAGAGATCATAAGACACATCCCAAAGCTTGTAACCCCATATCAAAAAATATTTTTAATGGGGCCAACCTCTCTGAAGGAAGTGGAAAGGACAGTCATGGAAATGAAAATGGGGAAATCCCCAGGCCCAAATGGTTTCACTACTGAGTTCTTCCAGAAGTGTTGGAAGGTCATTGGGAAGGACATTTGGTAGGTTGTGGAAGAATCATGAACTTCAGGCTCCATGGTCAAATCCTTCAATGCCACCTTCATAGCCCTAATCCCAAAGGAAAAAGAGGAGAATATGGAAGAAAAATTTATACCAATTGCACTATGTAATGTCATCTACAAAATCGTCTCCAAACTTGTGGCCAATAGAATCAAACACTTATTGAAAAATATCATTTTAATCATCTCTCCGAGATGATTCATCTCTTCTACTCTCCCGTAGCTTTCTAACGACTGTTACCAGGCTCTAATCCGACCTATGGTTTGCAATTTATGGCTTCTAGAAGTCCTTTGGGTGCTCATTGGTTGAGGGCCACATGGCGCCCAAGGTTGAGGGCCACATGGCGCCCAAGTGGGTCCATCTCATTCGTACCATTTATGGGTTCCTATCTCCCGCAAGGAAGGTCCATCCACCGTCCAAACCAACGGCGAGACTTAATCCTCATCTAACACACAAGCTAGAGGAGAATCTTTCGTTCGATGTTGAACATCCCTTTTCTTTTCTACACACATTTCCTCTGGAGTCTTGAATTCCAGAACTCCCGAAGGAGCCCGGAATCCCTACACATGGCTCCGACCTTCGGGCCTTTCAACTTACCCATTACACGACATCCCAAACCCCCAGAGTCATGAATTCCCGAACTCTTGAAGGAGCCGAGAATCCCTCCATGTGGCTCCGGCCTTCAGGCCTTTCAAATTAATCATGACACTACATCCCAAACCCCCGGAGTCTCGAATTCCTGAACTCCAAAAGGGTCCACCCTTGAACGTGGTGACATAACAAATGCGAAGGAAAATACAGGTGGGTCCCGCATACTCCTCCCTCCAAATGGACCAAGCAGTAAGCTCCTGGTGTGATACGGGACAGGGTAGAGATGACATGTGGCCCTTTCAGTGGGTGACATGTGTCATGTTTTAATGGACGCGTAGGGTCTACGAGACATACGATTCCAAGTGACATGTGGCACGTCATTCGTGGGTTCATGTCACCCTGGATGATGTCACTACGACACATCACTCCAGAATGATAGCCTTCTGATCCCTTCAATCTCACATTCAAGGTGTGTCCACATAACTCCTGGATCGACAACCTTCATTATTTCGTAACTTCGACATCTGGGGAATTTGTGGTGTGACTTCCTCCTTAATCCTGAAGTAGTCAGCGTTGGGCTAACCATGGTCTACATATAATAGCCAGGGGAGATCCCGAAGGGTCCCTAAATCCACAATCCTCGTTACTTCGTAGCTTTGACCTTCAAGAGTTTCAACATCATGTCCACTCCACTCTCCCAAAGCAGGACTCCGCCGAAGTATCATACGTGGGTCCCTCAACTATTTGATCAGATGGTTAAGAGGGGTTCCTAACAGACTCCAAAGATCCGCGACTCTCATCACTTCATGACTTTGTCATTTGGGGATTTCGATGCTATATCATCTCCATTATCCTAGAGTGGGACTTTGCCAAAGTTACCTCGGCTTGGATCCAACAACCAAGGAGGCTCCTGAATACCCTCAGATCTATGGTTTGCGTTACCTCGCGATAAATGAATGGATCAAGGTTTAACGATGGGGCAATTCTATATGTCCCAGATAAGGAAACCGTCAGGTGCTAGTCAACCTTGTGGGTAACTGCAACCATCGATTTCCTTCGGGTCAAAACACTCCAGAGATTCAAACTCCCAGAGTTTCAAATTCAGAAAGGCTTAGCTCCTTTTGGGCCTAGCATCGGGTTCCCAGATCTTCGTCACATGGGTCCTTTGAAAACTCTTGTGGGCTACACTCTAATTCATTTAGACGTAAATGGGTTAAGGACATGGGAATGAGCCCTCATTCATATGGTGAAGAGTCTGAAGGAGACACCCTCCTTCCACAGGGTTTGAACTTGGAATTCCCGCGAGGGTAGATTCTAGAGATCGACAAGACTTAAACATTCCAATAAATTCTACCCCGACCCTCTTGTAGGCTTATGTCCCACGACTCTTTAACTGCTAAATTGAGGCAAGCAGACGACCATTCAAAAGCATGAGTTCACAGAGAGATAATACATAAATCTACCTTAATAATTCAATACAAAACTCATTCATAGGAAGATAAATATATATATTCAATCATCATTTCCATTTCAATACACAGAGTATGAAGATACTTATCAGAAACCAAAAACTGTGAAGCGACTGCTGAAAGAGGTGCATGTTTCCACCCAACCATAGGCACAACCACTCCTAACGGATTTACCCTTAGCCACCCCTACGCTAGACCGTGATGCTATGAGAGAGACTCTTTATTCTTGCTCAATGACAATCAAGGAAGGAGGTTACTCTTAGCCTTCCTAATGATCTTAGAAACTGATTTTCTCTATACCAAGAAAGGAGGTCTGCATGAGTACTTCCACAGTCACTCATCAGCCTCGTTTATCAGCAGGGATGATTTTAAGGATGGAAGTTTATTTTAAAATGTAGAAACCTTGGCGAATCTTACTAATCCTTCATATGCCAACTATAAATGTTTGGCGATATTTTTGTAAAAATATTCAAATTTATAAGGATTTTATATGTTTTTTATAAACTTTTGGCGATTTTAAGGTAAAATAATTTTATCCTATAGAATTTGGGCGAATCTTTTTTAAAATAGCGAATCTCCTTTTTGGAAAAACCATGGAAAATTAGCCCATGAGCGAAATTTAGCGCCTAAAATCATCCATGCTTATCAGCTTGTAACAAAAACCCTGCACACATCTTCTTGCACCCAGAACGAGCTTATTACCTAGTTCTTCCTCGAACCACAGATTTGTAACTGCTCTTTCAACTCTGCTCTCTTCGTAGACCTGCTTGCTCACTCTTGTAACGTACCTAGACACACATAGGCCAGGCTACGCCACTTAAATAGGCTGCAACACACCCAACCACCAATAGGCGGGGCTCGTTGCATTCCCAAGACTCAGTTCTATGATCTTATCTTGAAATCAAAGGATTGTTCAACAATGTTATAGGCATGAAAATCACATGCATTAATCAAGATCCATGCTACAACATAAAGTAGTAAACAATCGTGCCATGAACAATAATTAACCAACAAACATGCACATTAAAAATACATATCTCAGAGATAATTAAATACACAACGGAAATAAACATTACACAGAAAACATAGATAACACTTATCTTGGCAAGTAAACGTTCAACAACTGGCTGCATACCAAAGACGTTCCTCCCAACCATAAACATTGTTGTTATTTTACTCTCAACAACAGGTCACCCTCAATCCAGGGCTATGAATCCATAAGGATGGGTCCTAGGCCAAATCTAAAACACATAGCAGTTGGATAACTAGCTCTCAAGTTTCCCAACCACACAACAAATCTGAATTTCCAGCTCTCTTTCCCCCTCATCGTGCACAACCCAAAGAAACAAACACCCTTCTCTTCCATGCAGTCCCTCAGGTTGTACCATTTCTCTCGAGGGCTCTAGTGCTACTAGTCAGGAAATATCCCTACTGGAACTCCAAGGGTTCTCAGCTGTGGAAAGTTCTATCTAAACTACCATCAGTCTCATAACTAACAAGCCTCTCAACACTCAAGTTATCCCATGCCTTTCAACACTCACATAAATCCAAAGTACACCAACTCTCTTCTACCCAACCTACACAACCTTAAGAGAATGGACCCCCTTCTCTGCCACACAGTCCCTCAGGTTGTCCATCTCCTTCCAAGGCTCCAATGCTTTTGGTTAAGAATATCCCTGTTGGGACTCTCAAGACTCATAGTTTTGGATAGTTCTATCTGAAATTCCATCAATATCATGCACACAGGCATCCATTCCCTCCTAGAATGATCAGTCAATTATTACAACCATTCAACAATGGCTCTCATCTTCCTGCCATTTGTTTCCATGCTCATCCCAAGAGCACACGAACTAGCAATAGTGAGTGAAAAGGAAGAAGAACAAGGGAGCAAGGGGAAGAAGACAAACCAGGGGAAGAGTGCCCAACTAGGGGAAGAGTGACCCCTAAGTTCACCCAAATCCACCCTCATGAAACCATTTGTATCCATGCTCAGACCAAGAGCACACGAATTCAGCAAGAATGATGCTCCTCAAGATGAAAGAGTGATAAGGGTGTACAGTGAATGAATAAGAACAAGTGAACCCCCCAAAAAACCAAAGATGGGTTTATATAATTACTTGAAAATCAAGAACCACATGGCCTCCCCAAAGAATCTCATTGTAATGAACCCCTAATTCACCATAAAAAAAAATTCCTTTCTATGACATAATTCAATTTCGTTTAAGCTTAGAAATTACGAGAAGGTAAGATTCGTTTCTGTCCATAATGTCATTATTACACCAGTCTAGATTACTTTGAACCGAAAATCTTATGTGAGTAAAATATTTTCATAATTCTATCACTTCCCTTGAAAGGCAATGTATAAATTCAGGTCGAAGAAACCTTTGATGTTCAGAGAGATAAAGCTCAGAAGGGATAGCACCTTTGAAGTATTCAAAGGGAGGCAGAGATTGAAATCGTCTCGCAGAGGTCAAGTTCAGGTGGAGAACGCTAAGTCATTTGGCCAGTGATCCTTGAGCGGAGTGAACGAATGGTGAGATTTCTTCGTGGGGAAGTACCAAAATCCCGCGCACTGTTGGATCTCGTAGATCTATGGGAAGGTTAAGACTGATCATCTTTTAGCGTTCAGAAGCTTAGGAGGATTAGCGACCGTTAGATGAGAAGCAACGGGATTCGTTGATCTCACGCTTCGAGCTTTGCTAATTCGAAGTTCAGGTTTTGGAGCAGCAAGGGATTTTGGAGTCACTGCCTCGCGAACTCCCGATTTTGTGAAATCCCGAAAGAATTGGGACCATTGATCTCATGCGAAAAGGACCAAAAACCCATTAAGCCCCTTTTCGGCATTTCGGGTCTTGGGAGTTCGAAGGCCTAGAAATGTTGCATCTGGAGTCGAGAAATCCCGAATCGCGAAACCCCGAAATGTGAAAAGGCCAAGACACGTTAAGCCCCTTTTTTGGCGTTTCGGGTCCTGGGAGTTCGAAGGGCCTAGAAAAGTTATCGCCGGAGTCGTGAAACCCTGAAATCCTGAACTCTGAAACACCGAAGCGTTGGGCCCACAGTCCTTTCGCATTTTGTAATTTGGCACTTCTTGTTTCATTTTGTTTGTGCATCAGGGGTTCGTAAGCCCCGAAATCCCGAACTCCGAAATTTCGAATTCCCGAAATGTTGGGTCCTCAGTCTCTTCGCATTTCGCGATTCGGCAAACAACGTGGTCTTTTGTCTTTTGTGTTCGGCGTTTGTAATTGCTGAAACCCGATTGCCTTCCGCCTTTCACACCATTTTGTTCTCTAAGGGTTAAACCATTAAACAAAAGTCTAGGTTAAATTTTCGGTACAAGTCTTGATTAAGCGTTTCCAAACTCTTTTGCTTACAGAGCATTACAATTGCCAACTTTAAAAGGGGTCATTCAAAAAAGAGACTTAGCATACTTTAAAGAAGATAAGATACAAAGTTGACACTTCGGCTTTCGGGACTTTCTTGCTACATATACACGACTTTCCTTTGCTTTTCTAAACCCCGAAATCCTGAAATCCCGAAAATCCCAAACTCCTAAAATTCCGAAGTGTCAGCCACAACCTTTTCTCATTTCGCAAATTTGGCATTTCTTGTTTTATTTTGTTGATGCGTAAGATGTTCATAAACCCCGAAACCCTGATCATTCTCACAACTTGGCGCATGATTTTCTCACCGAAGTATAAATACCCTCTGTAAAGTTCTCAGGTTCAATTCTATTTACAAAAGGTAAATTTTGTATACTGGAGTTTCAAAAAAACTGGTAATTACCCTACAGCTACCTCCGTGGTAATACTCCTAGTTTATGAAGGGACTATTCCAGAATTTAACCATATAATTTACTTCTGATTATCCTAACAATTAAAAGACTGAAATTCGGTATTCATCCGAGATTAACTCAAACGTAAAACATTGTTAGATTCGTAAGGCATTCTATCAATTTTACCCTTTTATACTTCATACATTACACAGATTCTGCCTAGGTTATTGTATCCATACCAAATTAAATAGATGCATTACAGTTGTGCCTAAATAATTCAAAGAGATGGAACATAATTTCAATTCAGGTTTAACGAATACACTGCATCGTATATACAATCATTCAAACAGAAAATGGAATCATTTCAGTTTAGATTTAACACCTACATTGCACCTTATATAAATTCATTCAGACAGAGAAGGAGTAGAGCAACATATCTGAACCAGTTTTGTGGGAGGACAAAGGGAACAACCACGTTCCTCCCAACCATAGAATAGGGTAGCCAAAAATCACTTGCATGATTCACCCCCTAGCTTGACCATGAGTCCATGAGGGAGAACTTGGAAACTCCTCCTCTACAATGTCCTTCAATTCCAGTAGTTATCCTCTTGCCTCACACTTACTCAACAGTGCTCATAACAGCAAGGAAATTCCATTTCAGCAGACTCCTCTTGCTTCACACTCAATCTGTAGTGTTCGTAACAGCAAGAGAACTCAAAAATATTTTCCCCAACATACTTGGCAGCATCCTACCTCCTCGCATATGCTTATATCCATTTTGCCCAGGTCTTTTTCCCTCCCTTGGGGGGGGATTTTCGCAGCCTTCTAAATCCCTGATTTTCAGGGGCTTCCAATGGCCAAATCTCTGATTTTCCACTTGTAATAATCAACACAAAGGTAGTTCCAACTTGTTTCCCACTCATGGAGTCATGGTCAATTGATTTTAACATGGCTGCTCCATTTGTCCTCGTGCAATTAATATAAATATTTTGTTTTTTATACAAGTTTCATAGTCAAATAGTTAGTTGAGTCCCAATCAGAACTATGCTCAACAGTCATAATAATTAATTACAAATATCAAATTTGAAATTCAGAATTGCCATAAATGGCAAAATTTTTCCAAATTCGAATTTACTAAAAACGGAAATAAATTCCCAGCAATTTAAATTTCAAAATATTTTATTTTTAGGGATATCACACTCAAATAACCTTTTTTCTCCATAAAATCAATTATGGTTAAATAAAATAATAATAATAATACTTAGCCCCTCAAGCCCCCTCTCTCGTGGAATCATAGCCCCCATTTCTTTTGTCCTTGTTTGTCTTGCAACCAACGGTGTATTTTATTAATGTATATGAACTATTACATTTCCTAGGCACTCTGGCCCCTTTTTTACTTTACCGGATCACCAACCTAAGTCACAATTACATAATACATTATAGTTCATATGGGTTAAAACTGGGATGTTACATCCCCCTCCCCTTATTTTGGCATTGTCCTTAGTGAAAAACACCATTCCAATGTTATTAACATTACAAATCTAGGCTCTTTGGTCTTAATCCACATAGGCATTCCAACCAACTCTTATATACATCGGGACTCTGGCCTAAAATTAAACATGTATACATAGGCATTCCAAGCCAAAACATGTATAATGATTTCCAGAATTTATATCTCTGGCAGCAGTTCCAAACAAAAATCTCCCCTTCCTTCTCAGTGTTGCACAACCCAAATAAATGAACCCCTTTCTCTGCCATGCAGTACCTCAAGTTGTTCCACTTCTCTCTAGGGATCTAGTGCACTCAGCTAGGAAGTTTCAGAGTTGTGGCTTCTAGAACTCCAGTTGCAACAAGTCCACTGTACTTTCTTCATTCCATGCCTTCATCATTGAGCTCGATTTTCTTCTGGTGTTCTTTTTAGCGAGCTTCCAAATTCAATAGCCAACATCTCATCTATATTATAAAAACACAATCATCATGAGATATTGTTATAATAATTTCAATCATAAATGTCAAATATGTTTTATACAGGAAAACAAAATTTTCCAAGCATGAGCTTTATGCTCGTAATGTTTAACTCTACAACTATAGATATCAGTCTTCCTTATGGGCTTACATCCCTTCCATATTCAAGAATATCCTATCTGCAATTTCTTTGATTTAAATTCATCCAAAACAATTTGTCAGTGATCTATTAAATTATAATTCCCAAAATTGTTTTATATAGGAAAGATACAATTTCCAAACGTGAGCTTCTGCTCATAATAGTTTATCTCTTGGAACAATAGGCATTGGTCTTATTTATGGATTTACATTTCTGCCATATACCAGACCATTCTACCTGCAATTTCCTCAATTTACACTCAACCAAACACACTGTCAGTATATCCCATATAAGATATATATTTTTTCATGGTAACAATTCAAAACAAATTCACAAAGTGATCTTAGAATTGTTTACAACTACAATTCAATCACTTCCATTACTCCAACTATCAATTGGAATGATCTCATCATTACATACACATGTATTATCAGCCACTACTTTCCAAAAATATCACTATGTCTCCCCCAACAAAGATTTTATGTAATTTTTCATTATGTAGCTACTTTAACCTAAAACTTTCTTGTTGTAATATCTAACAGTTCCTGAAGTGTTTTCAACTTCATGAGTTAGCAATACTCACATCATTTTAGTTGTTAGCATAATCATTTCTATGTTATATAGTATATATATGCATTCACCCCAAATGCACACATTGATTCTTGTACTTGTAACATTTTTAATAGCTCCAAAACTGATCTTGAAATTGTAACAACAACAATCCAATCACCTTTAGCTAGTATTCATATTAAATATAATGCATCTATCCATCATTACGTATTTTCAGTACCACAAGATTTTCATAATGCAACAATTTATTACTAAATAAAATAACAATCAATGTGCCAATACCCATGGCCCAATCTATACAATGCATATATGCATTGGCTACATAATGCCACAAAACTATGTTATTAATTCCACCATGATGAGTTGGAAGGTCTGGCCAACGCCTCATTGCTTGCCTAACTATTTGGATAGCTTCCTTTTCAACCCAAACACAACACGAAGAATATAATCCTTAAGTTCTCTTCAGTGTCGACAAAGAGGTTGCAGTCCAAACATCAGATATACAGTAGATACCATTGAGAACTCACATAGAGATATAGCCCTTCCATATCCAACCATATCATGGTCTCACACATGACTAACTCTATGGATTTTCATTGTTATAGAAGGATTATATCTTTTGAATTAACCTGATTATGATCTGATAACTAATCATAACATAATATGCAACCAACATTTCATCTAAATGCATTCTAACATCAACAACATTTACATACTCTAGGCCTTGGTGTTAGAAAAATAGGATCGCGGAGCAATAAAATAAAACAAATGCGGAAACAAAACACAGAAGATACACAATACAAGAGAGACATAGATTTACGTGGTTCACCCAGTGTGGGCTACGTCCACCAGAGAAATTGACAGGTCCTTTCTTTATTATTATCCAGCAAAATGAAGGGATACAACCTACAGCAAAACCTGTTGTAACTTCCTCTTCTTTCTCTCATAGTCTCCTCTCTCAAAATACAATACTTGCCAACATACATAGCCGCAATACATTTCCCTCATAAAAGAGGGTTTCCTTCTAGGGAAAAAAACCCTAACATAATCTCTATCGTTAGATCTGCGACCTTATAATGAACGGTACAGATTTACAATGAAAT
>SNQJ01S0110674.1:16157-30528 GCA_010110895.2 Picea sitchensis
CCACTTTCAACCCTTTTTCTCTTGTTTTGCAACAAGATTTTGTTGAAAAAAATCCACAGGCCCCTTTAAACTGGTACATAATATTAGTTATGCACAAGTTCTTCCTTCAATCCAATTTCCATGTGACCATGACTCGAAACCATGGGCTTATTAATTCTTTAGCGCCTTCTTCTAGCGCTTTTCTTTTTATTCTCTACGTAGGACCTCACTCGAACATAATGTCCAAGGGATTATTCACTTCTAGGCCCTTCACGTCTCTAAACAACCCCTTTACCTCATCATCAGACCAACGCAGGGACCAAGTCCTCTGGACTTCGACCTTCGCCTATTCTCCCTCTTCAATCTCTGATTTCTCCCAGATTTAAGCTTCACCGAAGCCCTTACAATGAATTTACTAGCAAATCGAATGGTTGAGATTTGATCTCTCATCGACTGGACTGTCCCGTCCCATCTGGAGTCTTCAATGAGATCAATGATCACGACTTAATCAAACGTTGAGACAGACAATCCTTACAGACTTTGAAATTTTGGAACTTCAGGCTTTGGAGGTTTCGCCTATACCGAACAACATTCCATTTGAACGTCGAACTTGCGAACTCCCGAAGAGGCTCTTCGAAGTATTCTTACTCTGGTGCTCCAGAGCTTCGGACTTCATAGGTTCTCACAACAGCATGCTCCCTTATCCCCGGGTGTCGTATCTTCGAACTTCCGAAGTCGCATCAGCAACTACACACCAGGGGTAATACGTGGAAACAATTACGAAGATGACACATGGCCCATCCTACGGGTGACACATATCAAGTTATAATTGGCACAAAATTTCTATGAATTTCATAAAATAGGATGACGCGTGGCACGCATGAAGTGGTTCCATGTCACCCTCGATGACTTTAGCATGTCAGGTCACTCCGACACTCTGTGACTTCGGCTACTCCGGGTTTCATAGGATTTCACACCAGCACAACTCTAAACTCTCAAACGTCGAATTGGAAGACTCCTTGTCTATCTCTCTCCAAAGCTTCAGGACTTCGGGCTTTGGGGGACTTCACCACATAACATTACAAATCTACTGAACCAACGAACTTTCGAACTATGCTTCTTCGAAGTTTCGGGACTCCGACACTTCGGGGCTTCGAGCTTCAGAGGATTTTTCAACTCCATCCAACAACTCCTCCGAACGTCAAACTTCCGAACAATCGCTAATATATAGACATGTGTCCCCTAACCACGAATGGTCTGGATTGACTCTAGACTTCAAGACTTTGGAGAAAACTTCTCCAAGTGACATCAAGACTAAAACTCTCGAATGTCAAATATTTGATAATCTGCAGACATGTGTCCCAGACAACGAAAGGTCGTGATTTGATCAGGATTTCAAGACTTCGAGACATTTTCTTCCTGGAAGCTTAAGGAATCTCTTCTCCCTGAGTGTCGAACCTCCAAAATGTCATGAGATATATGGCTCACGCTCGCCTGCGCACAGATCTAATAATTGGGAACTGATATTATCCAATGTGCCTCACCTACTGATCTGTGCATGATCCAACGACCTAGATCTGTCTTCGGACCAATCCAACAATCAAGTACTCCTCCCAGTGATCTACAGTGTAGATTCACTCCGGGACTTCGAAGCTTTGGGGATTTTGCCTCCTTCTCATCAAAGACTTAACATTTTTTGAAGCAACGCAGTCTGAAGGAATCTGATGCTTAACGACCCCACACCTCCTCAAGATCTGATGGTTGTGAAGGATCTGTCTTCTCCCAAACAGATCCAACGGTCCAAGTCTAACCTTGATTCCACAATGGCAATTTTTCCCAAATACGAAAGGGATGGTCAGGATCCTTCAATCCCTTACAAAGGATTTATGACGTTCTAGATTCTGTGTGGACTCTGTAACGCCATTTATCTTGAGCAATTTGAATTCCAAGTCATAAATCAATCTCAACCACGAGACTTTGACCAACAGATCCAGCCCATTCCGACCCAATGTTTCAACCAGTAGCTATGATATCAACATGTAACGTACCCAGCCACCCACAGGCTGGGCTATGCCACTTAAACAGGATGCAACACACCCAGCCACCAGCACACGATGCATGTTGTAGTCCCAAGACTAAGTTCTCTGATCTTATCTCAAAATCAAAGGATCGTTCAACAATGTTAGAGGCATGAAAATTGCATGCATTAATCAATATCCCTGCTACAACATAAAGCAGTAAACAATCATTCCATGCACAATAATTAACCAGCAGACAAGCACATTAAAAATACACATCTCAAAGAAAATTAAATACACAACAAAAATAAACATTACACAGAAAACATAGACAACACTTATCTTGGAAAGTAAAAGTTCACCAATTGGTTGCATACCAAGGACATTCCTCCCAACCACATACATTTTTTATCTTTTACTCTCAACAGTAGGTCACCCCCGAGCCAGGGCTATGAATCCACAAGGACGGGTCCTATGAAAAATCTAAAACACACAACAGTTGGCTAACTAGTTCTCAAGTTTCCCAACCACACAACAAATCTAAATTTTCATCTCTCTTTCCCCCTCAGCCTACACAACCCAAAGAAACGAACACCCTTATCTGCCATGCAGTTCCTCGAGTTGTCCCATTTCTCTCCAGGGCTCCAGTGCTACTCGTCAGAAAATATCCCTACTGGAAATTCAAGGGTTCTCAGCTATGGACAATTCTATTTGAACTGCCATCAATCTCATAACTAGCAGGCCTCTCATCACTCAAGCTATCACATCCCTTTCAACACTCACAAAAATCCAAAGTACACCAGCTCTCTTCTATGCAACCTGCGCAACCTGCACAACCTAAAGAGAATGGACCCTAATCTTTGCCACACAGTCACTCAAGTTGTCCATCTCCTTCCAAGGCTCAAGTTGTTATCAGACTAATCGGTAAGTGCGGACACAAACAGATCTCCCTAGTTTCACCATGAAACTAGAACAAAACAAGACATAATATAAAACTTTCCCTAAGTTTCCATTATCAAACATACTAACTAACAAGGGATAAATGAAATACCTTTTAAATGTATTTTTTCCTCGCTAGTGTTATCCTCACTCCGTTCCAAATCTTATGGGATGTTGAACTTGTAAAAATACACAAGCCAACAAAGTGAAAGCAACAACATATACTCAACAAAACCTATGTATGTGATCAAGGAGTCATACAATAAAATAAGACCAATTTTATGGGAAATAAATATGTCATTGTATTATATTAAGTAGAAAGTGGAGATTATAACCAGTGCCTTGATGTTGTAAGGTCCCTTCCAACAATTCCTTACTTCCCACACACTGTTGATTCACGGATTCTATGACTATAGATCTGAAAGTCACTCACAATCTATCTTTTCAAAGAAAATCTCAAAGCCACTCTAACCAAGCTAACAATCTCAAGCAAAATTTCCAATCTAACTTTCTCCATAAGAAGTTGTTCTCCTTTTATAAGCTGAAGAGGATAAGGTGAGGAGGTTAGGATTATCCCACTAAATAAAAAAATTGAGTAAGATCCAAACCAATCGGATTCCACCTCACCAAAGAAGCTTCTCCTTCTAGAAGCATCGAGAAGACGCTCGTTTTTCCCACGTATGAAAATCGTCGCACCCTCAGAATTGAGTAGAGTGCGACGACATTGTAAGCCAGGTTTAGTATAGCATGCGACGATCTTGGATCGTCGCACCCCTAGAAATAGACAGGGTGCGATGATCCTCCTTACTGGGAGTTTTACAAAGGAAAATATGATTTCATCTCTCCGGTAAAGTTCTTATCCCTTCTTTCCTTAGGAATTCAGGCCATTGAACCCTCTGAAGACAACATATAGGTTTACATCATTAACTATCATAAGGGATGACAAAAATAATGTGTAACAGATAGCCCCCCAAAGTATGAAGTTAGAACATAGTGATAGTTGAAATAATTTGTTGAGTGTGCATAGGGAACAAGGAACATATCGGTTGGAAACCTTCCAACAAACAAGGAAATACAGTACAATAATATATCATCACTGAGGTAGGCATTCCCATACTCAGAATACAAATGAGTCAAAGCATAAATGCTAACATGCGAAGATCCATGTCAAGTAAGACAGGTCATGGCCACCAAACATACACTATGGATCCATACCAATATGACTCAAATATGAACATAGCCACCAAAAATACACTGTGTATCTATGTTTTAAAGAATCAAAATTGAACATATCCACGAGACATACACTGTAGATTTATGCAACAGTACAATCTGAATATACTCCAATGCAGCTTGGATCTGTCAGAAAAGATCTAGGGTCTTCATCTCCACCACTCTATAGTACGAATCTAACCATGTGAATACATGTGTTGAATTCAAACATGGTAGAAACCACCTTATTACTGGTCATTAATGAATATTGTTAACAAGTGCGAGGGAAATCACCATTAATGTTAATGACACCCAAGGTACACTAGTACAATCCAACGAATGTGAATCAATGAGCCAAGGTCGAACACTAGGTGCAATCTTCGGATCAGGGGTCAATGATGAAAACCCACTGTCGAAAGCGAGGAAACCTGACATTAAGGCATGCAAGTTCCAAGGTACTAATTAGTTTCTAAGTCTAAGTCTTATATAATGAGATGAATTCGACAGGAAAAGACTCATCACAGGAGGGCCTTAATGTATCCCCCATCAATGACATGAAACGGGTAAAACAATTTGAGGTAGATCAGAGTAACAAGTGATTCAGGACTGACTCGGGGATGGCCAACGCAATAGAAGGCTTAAGGACTGCAGAAATGGTCGATGAAATAGAAGGCTTTTCGAGTTGAACTTATCTTCGAACATATTGACGACACGACAATTGTCTTGGAAAAACCGACTCAACAACAAGGATCATAAAACAATTTGTAATCTTATAAAGGATTATGATCAAGAGACAAGTAGATTTTCCAACATAGACACAAATCAAGTGAAAGGGTGTCATGTTCAAAGGTGACTCTTCCATAGAATACAGGTTTAGACACATTTCTTTCCCAATTTTTCCCCCACCATTTCTAGCGAGTACCTCTTTATTTTTACATGAGCTTGAGGAGGATAACATATGCTTGAACTGTAATCTCATCCTTCAAATGAGTCCCTCGAAGTATGTTTAACGAACCCTAGGAAGGATTGGTTAGGTCCCATATAGGCCTTTCGATGTTTTTTTTACGAGTCCAAGGAAAAAAAACTCAGGGGTTTTTCAATTTTAGAGAGTCTAAAAAACACTTAAAGAGAACTCCATCAGGTCATTTTTCGTAAATTAATCTGACGACACCGAAAAAGTGATAACCTACTACTCATCAGATGTTTTCTTCAAATACTTTTATCAGCGTGAAAAGAACAAGGTTGCTCGGCAATATTTTCATGTTTAGAGAGTTTGAAAAGAGCTTAAAGGGAACTCCAGGGGGTTCATTTTTCGTATAACCTTTACGATTATGAAAAAGTGATAAAATTTTACTCAGTTACATTCTCATGTATTTACGAGCACAAGAAAGAACAAAGACTAAGCTCGGGATTGTTTCCATTTTTACGCAAGCTTAAAAAAAAAAAAAACTATGCTTGGGATAGATTTTATTTTTTCACAAGCTTAAAACTAAACTAAACTATGCTTGGACCTGGTTTCATTTTTACACAAGATTGAACCATAGAAAACTATGCTTGTGACTTCCCAACGCATAATCCAGGGATGGTTGGTACTTACCCCCCAGCTTAACTTCAGCATAAATTCCAGAGACTATAAGCATTTCCCCCTAAGCTTCATTTCGTCCAATAGCACAGGAGGAGGAAAGGAAGCTTCAAATACTATACATAATAAAGTACTTGACTCGATCAAAGAGGGGGAAAATCTATTTCATTTTTTAACGAGCTTGACACAGAGAAGAAAAACTATGCTCGGGAATCTAGGTTCAATCCCCAGAACTCTGTTTCATTTTTTAATGAGCTTGACACATAAACAACAACTATTATCTTCACCTCTATTTTATTTTTTAACGAGGTTGTCACAAAGATGCAAAAACTATCCTCACGGTTGGTTTCATTTTTTAACGAGCTTGAAATAGAAAACCATGCTCAACAGTGGTTTCATTTTTTAATGAGCTTGAAATTAGAAAACCATGCTCAAAACTCTCTTCTTGATCATGGCTTCCAAGAGGAGAGTGCTCTGGAAGGACACCATGTCAATGGACAAAAATCGGTCATGGCTTCCGAGAGATCTTCACTGGATGGAAGAAACACACTCTAGAAGGAACACATGTCAAGGGTTGTGATAGGGGTATGGAGATCAGGCTCCAATAGCCCTACCGAAGAGATGACCATGTCAACTACCGGATCCAATTCATAAGAGATTCAACGTACAGTGAGAAGCTCATCTGCATCGGTAGTTGAAGGCATGGGAGACAACGCCACATAATTGACATGTGGCAGGAGTGATATTATTTGCATATAAGAACCGTTTAGGGAGGTCATCGAGTTGATGGTCAAGTCAGGGCCAATGAACGAAAGTTGATCAATAGTCACAATTCTTCCATCATGAGGAAAATATATCACACGAAAAAAAGTGGACACGATAGTTTTCATGGAATAGACTTAATCTCGCCCAAGGATTAAATCAAAATCCAAGGGGCCTTGGACTACCATGACGTCAATAAAGACATTTTTCCCTCCCAAAGTTATGAGAAACTGAGGAAGGACTCCTAAGGGTTGACTGGTTCTTCTATTGAAAGCTAACATATTATGCATAAATGGCACAAGCTGAGGATAACCCAAAGATTTCCAAGCAATAGAGGACAAAATACTAACGGACGATCCTTCGTCTATCAACGTTTGAGGAACGTCCCGACCACAAACCTGTACTGTAATCTTGAAAGGAATGTGAGAGAGAATATGAGGTCCAGTTAGCGAACCCCAATAAAAAAGGATGGCCTGATTACTTGGGGGGGCTCTGCGAGAGAAGGAGGAATACCCCCGAGCATGGTAGATTCTGTATCAACAAGAAAAAATGTGGGCAAAATCGGGTTTACTCTCTAGCAAGAGAGTAGGATCGACTAATGATGGGATCATATCGATCACTTGGGATACATTCTCCAAGGGGAGAATGGGTTTGACGGGTGGAAACAGATCAACCGCTTGGGTGACACTCTCTAACAGGAGAGTGGGATTGACCAAGGATGGGATCAGATCGACCACTTTGTCAACTGGTTGAACTAAGGACGTGACCAGATTGACCATATGATCAACCAGACTAACCGACGAAGGGACCGGATTGATCATTCCATCAATTACAAGTGGGTCAAGAGTAAGCTTGTGATAAGCAGCTGGAAGTTGAGGTTTTGAAATAGTCATGTCTTCCAGTAATTTCGAGGCTTCATCCATACGAGGGAAAATGTGAGTTTGATGACTCCCTCTACATAACATACACGGGAACTTGACTCTACTTTTATTCTTCCCAACGGTACCTTGACTAGTTGACGGGAGGTCATCAGCATGTTGTTCAGAGGTTGACGGCATGGGCTGGTGAGGGTGTGTAGACCATGCTTCTATAACCTTATATATACTAGGGCAATTCTTAAGAAGATGGCTACCCTTACAAAGCCTGCAAGGGTACTTGGGATTACGAGTTGTTTAGGTGATCTTGGAATCATCAATACTCTCAGCATGATTAACCGTAACTGTTTGCTTTCCAACATGTCCAGCAATGGTTGGAAGTTTGGACCCTTGCTTATTTTTCTTCTTCTTAATCTTCATTTTCTTATTCTTCTTATCCACTGGGTTATTAGCTTCAAATATTTCACTTGACGAAGAAGATGAAATAGAAGAAGACCTTGCAAGTGAAGAAGGCGAAGGAGATCTTATTGGTGAAGAAGGTGAAGGATCAACATGAGGTTGATGTTCTTGGGGGGAAGTGATTACAACCGAAGCACTTGTTGCATTCAGGATTACCTGCATGGAAAAAAACCATACTGGTAATCCAATTGTGAGACCTGGAAGGCTCAAAGTAACAATGTAAGGAGGACCAACATTTATGTAAGAAGGAAAAATAAAAGGTTCCCCTGGAAAATGGGTTCCGTCATTGGTCGTTCCGAGAACTGACGCCATTAAACACAGATCCAACCTAGAGTTTGCTAGAGAAAACAAGCAGCACACGCTAAAAATCTAGGAAGCAAACAAGAAAACAAAACCTTCATATAATGAACACACTAGTTGGTGATGAAATCCAACGTCGCGGGAACAATGTAAGAAGGGGTTGAGATAGAGTAGGTGGAAAAGTTAAGTTGACGACCTACTTAACGGACTTACACCCTGGTGCAAGATCCTACACATAATCGTCGGTATACCCTCCAAGGATCCCAAGTGAGTTTGGCCAACATCAATTCCAGATACCGTGAAGACTTGCCCCTCCAAAGTCACCTCGTGTAAAGACCCTAAAGAGAGAGGCCACTAAGGTTACCAATTACGACAATGATGCCTGGGGAAACAGTTGAAAGTCTGATCCACGCGCAAAGGTAGGGTATCTAAGCTCGAAATCAACTAGAGAAGGTCCCCACAGGATTTTCTTCTCAAGTGACCCCCAATAATACGCGCAATCTCTACACTAAGACCGACAAAGCAAGGTGAGTAACTCTGCCAGTCCTAATGAGACCTCGTGATTGACCCTTGTGTTAGAAGGGCTTCCCAGGAGAAAATGTAGCAAGTGGATTTGAACTCTCCCTATCACAAGATACTATTGTGTGTTTGCAGCTTTGGAAAGTTATCTTTTACACTTATTCCAAAGCCCTACAACTAATCTAATGTAGGTTTGCTACCAGAAAATATAAAAATGTCTAATCAATTTTTATAAGTGCTTTATTTTAGGGCTATTGTTTACTCAAGAGGAAAATGGTGTGCACTAAATGATGTTTTGACCGACTCTAAACAATGTAAAGAAATGAGAATGCAAATATTTCACTTCGATGAAAGCTATATTACGAGAAGGAGAAAGTGTTTATCATTCCCAGATGCACAATGTCCCAAAATTTTATTAAACTCATCAATATCAATAACTTTTAAAAAATGAGCCAAACAGACTGTACACCAATACACGATTCTTGGCCCCCCCAATCTGATGCAAAGCAATAAATTACAATTTTTTGTTTCAAATATAGCTAAAAGAAAATTCAAAGTTGTCAAGCAAACTATAATCAAACCCAACAAATCACCCCAAAACCATATCTAAGATCTGAGCAAGAAAAACCATCAAAAATCAATTTTTTTCACAATCGTCGCAGGCTGTAGACTAACACAACGCAACGATCCTTGATCGTCGCAGGCTAGAGAACAAATACAGTGTGAAGATGTCACACTGTGTCAAAAGGTAGGGTGTTTCTTATCTTAGACCGTCGCACTGTCCCTCAAAGAAGGGTGCGACGATCAAAGGAAAATGGAAAAAATAAAAAGTAAGAAGGTTTTTCCAGTGAAGTTTAACAGTCAGAGAGTCAATCTGGATCTCCCAGTGACTCAGAAAACAGAACCCAGGAAATCAAAGAAAGAAAGCAAGACTACTAAGAAAACAATTTGTTCCCCAGTATGGTCACCAATTTTTTTATCGGACTAATCGGTAAGTGCGGACACAAACAGATCTCCCTAGTTTCACCATGAAACTAGATCAAAACAAGACAAAATATAAAACTTTCCCTAAGTTTCCATTATCAAGCATACTAACTAACAAGGGATAAATGTCACACCTTTTAAATGTCGTTTGTTCTCACTAGTGTTATCCTCTCTCTGTTCCAAATCTTATGGGATGTTGAACTTGTAAAAATACACAAGCCAACGAAGTGAAAGCAACAACATATACTCAAAAAAACCTATGTATGTGATCAAGGAGTCATACAATAAAATAAGACCAATTTTATGGGAAAGAAATATATCATTGTATTATATTAAGTAGAAAGTGGAGATTACAACTAGTGTCTTGATGTTGTAAGGTCACTTTCAATAGTTCCTTGCTTCCCACACACTTCTGATTCACATATTATGTGACTATAGATCTGAAAGTCACTCACAATCTATCTTGACAAAGAAAAGCTCAAAGCCACTCTAACCAAGATAACAATCTTAAGCCAAATTTCCAATCAAACTTTCTTCATGAGAGCTCCTCTCCTTTTATAAGTTGAAGAGGATAAGTTGAGGAGGTTAGTATGATCCCACTAAATCAAAAAAGAGAGTAAGATCCAAACCGATCATAGGCCACCTCACTAGAGAAGCTTCTCCTTCTAGAAGCATCGAGAAGATGCTCGTTTTTCCCACGTAGGAAAATCACCGCACTCTTAGAACTGAGTAGAGTGCGACGACGTTGCAGGACAAGTTTAGTACAACATGCGATGATCTGGGATCGTCACACCCCTAGAACTGGACAGGGTGCGACGATCCTCCTTACTAGGGTTTTTACAAAGGAATATATGATTTTATCTCTCAGGTAAAGTTCTTCTCCCTTCTTTCCTCGGGAATTCAGGCCACTGATCCCTCTGAAGACAACAGACAGTTTTACATCATTAATGATCATAAGGGATGACAAAAATAATGTGTAATACCAGTGTTTATACAAATACTTGGAAATCAAGAACCACATGGCCTCCCTCAAGAATCTCATGTAACCCCTTTTCTCCATAAAATCAATTATGGTTAAATAAAAATAATAATAATAAGACTTATCCCCTCAAGCTCCCTCTCTTGTGGAATCATATCCCCCTATCTCTTTTGTCCTTCTTCGTCTTGCAGCCAACGGTGTATTGTATTAATGTATATGAAGTATTACATTTCCTAGGCACTCTGGCCCCTTTTTGACTTACCGTCTCACCAGCCTAAGTCACAATTACATAATACATTATAGCTCATAAGGGTTAAAACTGGGATGTTACAGCTTTCTTGCCTCTACCTACGAATTACCTCTTTCTTTCCTTCCTGAGCAAGGTTGTGTGGGTTCGAATCCCCAGCTCGTGGTCAGGTCTAGAAGTATTGCATATGTGAAATTTGCCCATCTCCTCATTAACTCTTGAGGAGGAATCTTCCAGCTACCACTTTGACTGGTAATTCATTTCAAGGTCAGAGAATTGTTCTGGGTTTGAGCCATTAATTCTCGTAAGGTACTGGTTTGGTGGGGGGTCATCTCAACCATTTTTGGTTCCCCTCGCCATCTCTCTCATATCATCCATGGTATATCTTTTCAAACCCCCCTTTCAACAGTTATGAAACACTTATCCATTTTCTATTAATAACATAAAATACATAAATTGACTCTTTATACAAAGGCTCATCAAATCAAACATTCACACATATCTAGTCTTCCATAGTCTCTTGTCCAGTTATAGTTTTATTTACAAATTGGGGGAAACATGGTTATTACAATCCCCTCCCCCTTAAAGGAACATTGTCCTCAATGTTGTATATGTCGATGTGCTCTGTATGTACAGAAGTAAACAAAAATGGGTATGCATCTTTCATGGCATCCTCCATTTCCCATGTAGCCTCGTCTAGGACAAAGTGTTTCCACTGCACCTTGACCTGTGCAATATTTTTGTTCCTGAGTGGGGTATCCTTCCTGTCTATTATGCATTGAGATTCTAGCAGGAATTCTCCCTCTGGTTCCACATGAATCACGGATCAGTCAATAATATGATTAGAATCATTTACATATTTCTTTAATAACGAAACATGGAAAACATCATGTGCCTTCACTGTGGGAGGGAGTGTTAGACTATAGGATACAAGTACCACTCTATCCAAAATTTCAAAGGGTCCACAATATCGAGGTGCTAGCTTGGCACAAGCTCCCATCCTCAAGGAGATTTTCCTGGGTCTAACTCGAAGATACACATGATCCCCTGATTTGAACTCTCTAGGAGTCCTCTTTATGTCTTCATAGATTTTCTATCTATCCTGAGCTATTTTCAGATTTTGTTTTGTCTGAATTACTTGTTGTTCCATTTCTTTCAACATGTCTGGCCTGATTGTAATTCTATCTACTGGATTATCCCAGCTGATTGGAATCTTGCACTGTCTACCATTGAGGGCCTCGAAAGGGCTCATCTTCAATGACTCTTGATAGCCATTTTTGTAGGAAAAATCTACCAGTGGCATGTATTATTCCCACTTCTTAGGCTGATGCATTACATGCATACTTAACATGTCCTCCAACTCTTGGTTTACCCTCTCTGTCTTTCCATCATTTTGAGGGTGATAGATTGTGCTAAATAGAAATTTAGTTTCAAAACCAGCAAATAAACATTTCCAAAAGCTTGAAGTAAATTTCATATCTCTGTCAGATATGGTCTCCTTAGGCATGCCATGCAGCCTAGATATTTCTTTCATGAAAATACTGGAAATATCTATTGCCTTGCAAGTTGAATTGACAGGAATGAAGTGAGCAGACTTGCTCAATTTTTCCACCACTACCATGATGGCGCCATTCTGTTTGGCTGATTTTGGTAATCCTGTGATGAAAATTCATGGAAATGGTTTCCCATTTCCATTATGGGATTGGCAGGGGCTACAACATCCCTGCTAGATGTTGATGTTTTGCTTTAACCTGCTGACATTCTAGACATTTAGCTAAGTAATAAGTTATGTCCTTCTTCAGTCCGAACCAATAAAACAATTTCCTAGTGGTTGTGATCATCTTTTGATAACCATGATGACAAATATATGGTATTTTGTGTAGTTCATCCATCATGAACATCTTCAAGTCGTCACAGTTCGGAATATACAACCTACCTTTGTAAGTTAGTAGACCATCATTCAACAATTGATATCCTTTTTACGTCAGCCCTGTGGGATCTTGTTCTAAGTACGATTTTACAGTCTTGAAAAATGCATTTGTTTCTTGTGCACTCTTGACACTTTCCCCGACATTTGTTTCACAGGTGCTTACAGTCTCCAGGTGAATCACTTTCACACTTCTTCTAAGGGCATCAACCACCCTATTTTATTTTCCTTTGATATGTTTGATTTCAAAATCAAACTCACTAAGGAGAGCCATCCATATAGCTTGTCTAGCATTAAGTTTTGGTTGATCAAACAGGTACCTCAACCCACAATGATTTGTCATCAACACAAATCTTCTACCCATAAGGTAATGCCTCCACATTTTTAAAACATGCACTATGGCCGCCAATTCTAGATCATGGGTCATATAATTGATTTCATTCGCATTCGATTTTATGGATTCATAACAAATTACATGTTTTTCTTGCATAAGGAGTCATCTGAGTCCTTCCTTGCAGGCATTTGTACACACAAGGAAGTTCTTGTTTGGATATGAAATCTTCAACACATGTGCATTGGTTAGAAGGCATTTTAGTTCTTGAAATCTCTCTTCGCATTCTGATGTCCAAAGGAATTCAACTCCCTTTTTTTGAAGGGAAGTGATTGGGCAACCAATCTTGGAAAATCGTTTTATGAACCTCCTATAGTATCATGTTAGGCCCATAAAGGATATGATATCATATACATCCTTTGGGGTAGGCCAATCCATAATGGATTTGATCTTGTCAGGATCAACTGCCACGCCTTCTTCAGAAATAACATGGCCTAAGTAATGGACTTGTTTCTGGAAAGAGTCACACTTACAAAACTTAGCATAGAGTTGATGTTCTCTTAGTACTTGGAGCACTAACTTGAGATGTTCTTCATGCTCTTCCCTATTCTTACAATATATTAGGATATCATCAATTAAAACCAATACAAATATGTCTAAGAATTTACTGAGTACATTATTCATTAAGCACATATAATTGGTTGGTGCATTGGTTAGTCCGAATGGAACCACCACAAATTCGTAGTGACCATACCTTGTCCTAAAGGTTGTTTTGTGGATGTATTCATCCTTAATTCGGGACTGATGGTATCAAGACCTCAATTCAATCTTGGAGAAAATTGTAGCACCCCTTAATTGGTCAAACAACTCATCGATCCTTGGTAAGGGATACTTATTCTTTACGGTCATCTTATTGAGTTGCTTATAGTCTACGAACTGTAGAAATTTCAATACAAATTAAGTATTTCCTGCGATTATCCTTATCTAACAATTATATGGCACTGTTAAATACAGAATCGCTTCTACTAATATTCTTGCGTAATTAAACCACGATCACAAAGTGAAATGTCAAGAACACATAACACAGAAGTTTTTTCGGGAAAGCGTAAAGCTAAAAACCCCACTATCATTTATTATGTATATCATGGATCATGAAACAATATCATACAAAACTATAATCCAAGAGCTCTCAGTACGATACAATCGTCTCACACTGTCATACAAAAATTCAGCAAATACATGTGCCAATTCTCTGTGT